>JAYKKI010000015.1:607500-852500 GCA_039881145.1 Druceiella hillmani
TGGGTTTTTAATTAAATACTTTAAAAATAAATAAAACGGAAAGAGCGCTGATAATAAAGTGATTAATAATAATAACAATACTTCTCAAATTTTCGGTCGAATTATTTAAATAAAGACGAAGGGCTTAAAAATCGATAAAAAGACCTGGAATAATAATTCATTTGTCTTATTTAAGATAGTAAAATATATGATATATTTTTAAGACTGCAACGTTCGGTGAAAATCATGGTTTGATAATATTTTGCAACAAAATAAATTAATATACGATTAATCTTTACAAACAGAAATACCGTCATAAATTTTCATTTGTCCAAAAGGTTATATGAGCTCTGGAGTGAATTGGCCTTTGAATTATATCTATCATTTCTTGCAATGGATATATAATTTTTTCTTTATTATTGCAGATTAAGTCAAAACACATTGCGTTTATAACCTTTTCGAATTCACTTTTCACTAATTGTTGAAGTGAACTTCTTAAGGATGATGGACAATTATTTGGGTTTAAAACGTTGTGTAATGTCCAATGTCATTCATGTCTTGACCCCATCATAACGCCATATGTTGACCTTGCTAATAAATAACTCATTTTTATGCACATCTAAGTGAAGCCTGAAGAAAATACGGAAGTATACCTTCTTGGTATAGGTCTGTGTGCGTATACGTAGTACTACTTATAAATTTTGGCAGAATTTAAGGAATTGTTTTACGTTTATTTTGCCAAAAAAATCTCCCATTTCTTAAAAAACCTTCCTGTGTATTTAACTCAAAAAGCACTGTTAAGATTATTCTTACTGATTTTTTACTCCTGAATATATCAACTAAGAAAATGCTGGCTAACAGTATAAAGTAAGCTAAAATCGTCTTACTTGCTACTCATACCGCTCTGACATAACTTAAAAGGTAAGCTCGTAATTATAGTACACTTATCTCGTACTTCTAGCCAGGTGGTAAAACTTATTATTCGTGCTACACTTTATGCAATAAAGGAGCTATTACGGCGAAGGTTAAGACATCCAATTAACCTCGTAATTGCACATAAAGCTTAAGGTCAATTTTTTATTTTCACCTTTAATAACTTTTCTCAAATGTTCACGTAATTTGACTTCATGGTATACAAAATGAGGTACTGATTGTTTTCCGGTGTATGCTGTTTAAAAGTTGACGTTTTCTTGTTATATTATGTGTTATTTACATTACTTTGCATTTTGTCTGTACGTAGGTCTTAAATATAAAATCATATAAAATATTATATCGACTCGGTTACATTATGTAAAGAAAATATTAACATTACTTCTTTGTTATTAATAAAAAGAAAAAAAGAAGAAAAGGTGAAAATTTCGTAAAATTATAAATTAAGAAAGTTTTCACTATGACATGTCATAGTGAAAACTTAAAAAAAAACAAAATAAAAAACATATTATACATTATACGATAATGCAAGTAATGTAACATATTGTTCTTTACTGTAATGCCTGGTGTAGTTTGCACTGAGCACCAGGCCTTTACATACTCCCAATTAACCGCTAAGTGCTGTCGCTACACGTCAGTGCAAGCACCAATTTCAGCTGAAAACTGAGTGCTGTCATCTAATAACGGTAAATACGCATAATATCTTCTAGTATTATATATGAAATATTTCGAGCTAAGATGACTGTATATTTTCTTTTGTAAAAATTTATGCGCTCTAATCTATTCTTAATCTCAAAACCTTACTTTTCTGGTGCCATTCCCGGCAACTATGCCAATGTCTCAAGGAGAGGATATCAGCCCCCTTGTTGGGCTTCTTTTATTTCCCTTTTCACGTAAATTTTGCGGGATGACAACTCTCTTACCCTAAAGACAAAGTTCCAGTGAAGACACGAATCCGATTAAATAACTTTGTAATTTATTACAATAAATTTATCTAAGTCATTATTAAAAAATGTTTTCTTACTATGTCAATCTCCTAGTGAGCTATGGAAGATGCTTGAAATTAAAATGAACGCAAATCGCTTGTTCTAATCCACAATTTTCTTAATATAATTTTCATTGTTGAATTGTTGTGTTCGCATGAATATTTCATAATTTTGTGAATCTGAAATATAAGATTTGCCAAGATAAATTATGTATATATGTTTGTTAATTACGAATTCGTCGTTATATGCCTTCACAGGGCTAGATTTGCCCAAACATAGTTTTGTAGAGTTTTCCATTATCGATGAGTTCAAAATATTTATGAAAACTTTTATATAGGAGTGTTTTAAAATAATCCACGACGATTTTTCTTTCTTTGTTTAATCCTAAATATTCTCTGTAGAATTAAACATAAAAAGAAAAGGAATAATAATCTTAATGTTGACTTGACTGTTCTTGTGTGTAACATTTTTTTTTCATAATCCTTTTGGTGTTTACTCATATACAATAACTGTGAACCATTTTTTTTATGAATATTGGCGTAATTTTTCAGGAAAATCGTTTGCTTCGGATCGAAACTGTCATTAGGTTCGACATGAGTTTCGTTTGCCTTGAAAGAAATATTAACAATCAGTTACCTCAATAGTAGCTGAGACTAAAGATTTCTATTATAGCGTGGTATCCAATTATTTTTAATCGAAAGTAATTCTATTAAAATTTCTGTAAATGTGGTTAATTATGGAGTCTACGTGGTTTCAAAGGTAGTGGTTAAGGTAACTTTACTTTCTTCAATAGCAGATAATTTTTGGTAATAATACGAGTACATACTAATTTTGTTTATGAACTTATATTAATTTACAGGGATACACTTTTAAAGGTTTATCACTCTCTTCAGTCTTTAGTCGTATTATTATTTAATAGATATATAAATAATATCCAATCTAACCTAGCAAAAAATTAAAAAAAAAAATGTTTTTAACGTTTTTTATTTGCATGAAATGTTAAGTATAAATGTCATACAATTGAAATGTCTTTTAGTTATACTAAAAGTTGCTATGTACAATCTTAATCAATTTTTAATGAGTGAAATATTTCTTGGCATGTAATAAGGAAACAAATTTTTTTATCAAATGTCATTAACAGTTTTTCCCTTAGTAATTCCTATTGTTTATAAATAGCTTTAATAGCTAATTATGCAAATATATAACACCTCGCGACTATAGGAGACACTAAATCTGAGGGTTTAAAAAATCCCTCTATAATATCAGCTAGTTTAAAATGCCCTTAATTTTGCCACTAACCTTTCTTATAAGCTGATTATCACTGATTGCATGATTGAGTGTCTGGTTTTACTGGCTTGTTAAATTATATTATAATTGAAGCACGTTTACAATTTGGAAAGACATGATGTTTTTGTAGCACTAATTACAGTAGTGGTCGTATTTGGAAAACGTTTGGTTCGAACGCACTAATGAAGACAAAAAATTTAAGATAGTTTAAATATTTTTAAAGCTTATTACTCGTTACATTTGTTACCTGAGTTGATTAATAACGATTAATAATAAAGAGTCGCTTATATACTCTAACGACCTCATAGTATGTAACTTCTCGTCGCTAGTATTAAACCGTAGTCAACGTATTCACTTTTATATCTATGAAGCTTTGACTTCATTGATGTAGATTTTGTGCTTTTTCAGCTTAAATTTTTTATTAAAATTTTATTAAGTTTTTTTAAATTTTATTAAATTTTTTTTGGCCAGCAATACTTTCAGAGTTACCGCAAAATCACATTAAAAACAAACAATCAACCGTTTCTTGTCTCATTCAGGCTAATTCCTGTTATTAATTTTTTTATTACTACTACTCTGGAACGAATACTCTCTGGTGAGCAAGTTTTTCGTTATCGGGTTATTTACTTCGGTCTTTTTACATTCGCTTGCTTTTTATATAAATATTTTGAAATTATTCTAAATATTTATTAATTAATATTTAAGGACTTAAATATTTGAACCCAAATATTTACTATAAAATTTCACCACATTTATTTTTTTTTCAGTTTCACAGGTTGCATTTTTCAAAATGTTTATCTACAAAATTGCTAAACTTTCATGTTTCGTAATTGGTAAAATTAGATTTGTCGGTCGATTTCGAGTTTTGGTAAAAAATGTCAGTCTTTCGATTTACACCAATCTCATGGATCTCAAGTGAAATTCCTCAAGTTTTGCTTTGTTTCGGAGAAAAATTTGCATTTTCTAGCACAATTTCTTTCGTGCAAAAAATGGTGCCCATTTTTTGAGGTTCTGTAGTTAAATACGCATTTCCTTATAATTTTGTCATACTGTTGTATTGTTAGAAAAGTATTTTAAAGTTACATTGATTTTCGATTTGCCATTTTTAATTTCTTAACCCAAACTTGGCATACCATAGGCCTTCCTGGCACGTATGAACACGATGTATGAATTATATATATATAACTTTTCTGTAGCGTTTTTTAGATTTTTTTTATATTATACATCATCGGTTCTAAACACGCGGGGAAAAATTTTAAATTGTTCGGATACCGGGAAGTGGGTGACAATTTAATTGAAAAATTCTCTTACATTCATTCAAACCTACATAATACATATATATATACAAGTCAAGTTATTAAAAATATGTTAAGAAATGATTTTGTTTCTAAATTCAATTTCAACTTAATGAAAATACTAATATTTTAGTCAGATTTTAAGAAACTTTAATTGACTGGTTCCATTATTTTTTGTTTAGTCTTTTTAAACTAATTTTTTTACTTTGTAAAATTATTCAATTTTCATCGATTCTTGATACGTTTGCAAAATTTTAAATAATACGGACCTCTAGAAGTGGACGAACATTTAAATGAAAATTGACCTTATTTTTTGGCCTTTTTTTAAACTAATTTCTTTAATGAAATTATTGTATTGTCATCGGTTCTTGATATGTATGCAAACTTTTAAATAATTCGGACATCTGAAAGTGACTTGTTATTTTTTTAATCTTTTTTTCTTTAAGTTTATTTTTTGTTATTTTATGATAACTTATTGTCATCAGAACTACATACAACGCCAAGTTTCATTATGATACAACAATAAGAAGTCCATGAAATTTAGTTTTCCAAATTCCATTACATATTTGGTTACATACAAGTCGACCCAATAAAAGCGTATTAATTAAGGAAATAATAACATGACGATTGAATTTACCCATATCTCTAACTTTGTTCTCTTCTCCTCTCATTCTCTAGATATTTGTATCTTATTAAAATTGAATAAAACAATATGTCAATGATGAGGTAATAAAAATTAAATAAATGTTTATTTAATTTTTTTGCCTAACAACACCGCTTGTTCATTCTACTATGCACAATATTGATACACTTTGCTTGAATAATACAGAAAGCTTTCGTATTTCACAGGTTAATCTGTCCAATAGTGTACCATTTTTGGTGTGCGATAACGTAAATTAACCATAATATTTACGGAAATGGTTAAATACAAAAATTTTAATTTAATCGCGACTATAAAACTCTAGTGAGATTTTAATAAGGCACTCTGTATTATAGCCCATTCATTCAATAAATTTAAGCTATCTCATAGCCCAATTAACTACGTTATACGCTTCATTCAGAATTTAGATTAGTTTAAGAGTGGTAATAAAGCTTTTTAATTGGTTTTCTTTTTAATTTAACCGTGATTCCACGGAAACGTTGCTTAGTAAGTTTTGAATCCAATAAAATGTCTCATGGATGCATTTCGCTAATCTACGTCGTAGACAAACGTAAACGTAATGAACTTCGAAGAGGATTTAAATCTGTCTTTTAAGTGAGTTTCAACGTTAAGCTTAAATTTAACTTTAGCAGCTGAACTGTAAATTATTCTCTGATATGACTCTCGATTACTTAAAAGTGTTGAAAAGGAGGTCTGAAATCGTAAAATTACATTAAATTTAATATACCAGGTTGGTTAGTTTGATATTTTAAACATCTCATGCTTTGATACATTTCATCATCATCTTCATCATATTTGGCACGATAGCCCAGGGTGGGCCAAGGCCTTCTGTTGGAGATTCTTCCAGGAGGTTCTACTCTTCGCCTGAGTTTTCCAGTTTCTTATCTTGAGAATGTTAAAATCTTCTTCCACTGAATCGATCCATCGTAATTTTGATCTACCTCTTCTACGAGTTGTTAGAGGTTTTGGATGAAAACTTTCTTTACTGAGTTTTCATATTTCATTCTAGATACGTGGGCAGCCCGGTTCATTCTTTTGATTTTGATGGTTTTTATGACATCAGGCTCACCAAACAACCTATAGATTTCTGAGTTAAGATGTCTTAGCCAAATACCATTTACCTTGACACCCCCAAAAATTCTCCTCAGAACCCTTCTTTCAAAGGCTGCTATTTTATTATATCCAGTTCTAATCAAAGGCCAGATTTCTGAACCATATGCTAGAACTGGCCTAATAAGAGTTTTACATACTAATCATTTTGTTTTTCTTGTAAGAAAAGAAGATTTAAGGATGGAGCTTAGTCCAAAAAATGCTTTATTCGCCGATGATATGCGATTCTGAATTTCAGAGATAGTGTCATTCTTATTGTTAACACAAGATCCAAGGTAAGCAAAGCAGTCAACCGTTTCAAATGTATATAAGCCAATATCCGAACGATTATGTGCATTATTTGGTGGAGATTTTTGTATAGCCATATACTTAGTCTTGGAGTCGTTTATTGCCAGTCCCATTTGATTTGCAGCTATCTCCAAAGACAGAAAGGCCTCTCTCAAGGCTGGTAGGTTTCTAGCAATTATATCAATATCATTAGTATACGCTAGGATATGAACTGATTTGTAAAAGATGGTACACCTAGTGTTAATATCTGAATCCCGAATAGCTTTTTCTAGTGCAATATTAAAAAATAGACACGAGAGTGAGTCGCCTTGTCGAACACCATTATTGACACTGAGATCTTCAGACAAGTGATGAGTATCAATATCGTACTGAATTGATTTTTCAATAATTTGACGTAAACAAAAAATTTGATCAACAGTAGATTTTCCACTCCTAAATCCGCATTGATAACCGTTTTGTTTCAGAATCAACGAGTAGTTTTAGTCTCATAAACAGAATGTTAGATAGAATTTTATAGCTTGTGCATAGTAAGCTAATGCCTCTATGATTCGAGCAAACCATTGGATCTCCTTTCTTATAAACAGGGCACAAAATACTAATGTTCCATTCTGAAGGAAGCTTTTCAGAGTTCCAAATATTCACAATTAACTTTTGCAGGTGATCATATAGCCGAGGACACTATCGGTCCATCTCATTTCCTGAAGTGCGCGTATATCAATGTTATATTGTTCTAGTCGTTGCATTAGTCGCAATAGCGCTTTACTTTTGTATAAGGACAATACATTCCAGTTTCCAATTCTCAATTCCAAAGTCCGTTTTCCAGGTCGTTTTCGTATAGCTGTCCGGTTATTTTCTCCATTAGATTTCGAAACAAGTATTTTTTTCCGGGGTGGGGTAGTCAACCCCACGCCCAACCCCCAACCTGGAGGACCAGGATGTTCCTCTTAGTCTGGTGTCTCCCCTCCGACCTGTCCGGCTTGGGTGACCCTGCCAGTAGCTAAGCTACTGCCGTCATAGCTCTCGGGATCAACAACACACGCAAGCCACTGCACTACTACAAAGTGGGAACACCTGCACAATGGATACAATTCACTAATATAAAACTGTGAATCATGAAAGCATTTCGATGGCGATAAATTTTAAATAATTATTTAATAATAATATAATAAATATTCTACCATTCTCTACTGCTTTTGTAGAAATTGTGACAAATAGAATAAACTCTAAAGCTACGCAGCATGTTTTTCTCGTGAAACACAATATATATGTCTCCTGAAACCTAGCAGTAAAATAGTATTATTTCATTTTGTTGAGAATTTATAAATTATTTGCATTTTAGGAGACTATTAGTGTCACAATAATTCACTTAAGTTTTCTGTAAGATACCTAATCGGATAACTCAATGTCTGAGAAAGAAGTAAGACTTAACATTACATACATACGCATATATATATATATATATATATATATATATATATATATATATGTATATATATATATATATATAAATATATATGTATATATATAAGTGAAATAAGAAATCTTTGTGTATTATTCAAGCAAAATATGTGTGCGTGGGCGTGCGTGCATGTGCGTGTACCTATGCGTGTGCGTGTACCTATACGTGTGCGTGTGCGAGCACGCGCACGTGTATATGTGTGTTTGAGTGTTCGTGTGAATTTTAAAATATGTATCAATATATTGCCGGATGTTAGCTGTAAACTGCCTTTGTCGGTGCCGCTTGAAGCTAAGTTGCACAAGCTAATTGTTAATATTATTGTTTTTAGTAATACTGTATTTTTCTTCCATGGGCTTTGTGTGTTTTGTAAGAGCGACGAACGCATTTTTTGTATACATTCTAATTATTTACATTTAGTCAATATTCTTTCAAAACTTCAGTAACTGTATTATACTACCAGTAATATGTAATGGAATTATAAAAGATTAAGTCGGTAAAAAAATTAAACCATGTTTAACTAGTGGCAAAATTTTGTGAGTCCAAGATGATTGTGGCCGTTCTTAGATATAAGGAGTACTTAAAGACCAAAAACAATGGGAACGATCTTATACGTCATCGTGCAACCAAATAAAAGTGAATTACATGAAGAAACTTCTGGAAATAATAATAACAAGCAAGAGGTTTCTCGGTAAGTGTTAATATATCAAATTATGAAGATTATTTTAAAACTATGTGAGAGTAAAACTCATCGTAAAATATTTATGTATATTTATGATGAAAAAGTGTATTTTGCGAAATTCTCCTCTTACAATTAAGTAACACTCCTCCGAGACATCACTCGCACAGAAATTGTTGATATAATAACTTATAGTTGTGAACAAACCGCATCCTAACCCTCCGCATAATATCTGCGCCCCTTGATGAAGCCATAGCCTCACTGGCCACTTAGCATCGATATAAATCACTAGACATGGCGTTAGCTACATTCAAATGTGGCCGCCTCAATGAAATCAAAACGCCGAATTTTACTCCAATTTGCTTCAATTGTGTATTAGCTTGCGTGCGCAGCGTTTGAATGTGTTTTATCGGTTTTACCAACAATATAATGCCAAATTGTGTTGTAAAAAATTGCACAAACTATATAAAAAAGTGTTCAGAAAAAGAAGGGATCTCTTGTCATCATTAAGTATCATTATTTTGTTTAATATGATGCATATTGAAATATTAAAACGTCATATAAATATTGATAATAAATATCACATTCAATAAAAACAGATGCTTCGTGATCGTGTGAAGTAACTTTGTACTGACGTAATTTCTTAGTTTTATTTATAAAAGACTATAACATTTAAGAACTGTAACAATTTTTTTTCAAAACTATTCATTAACGTGAATAAAATGACTGCATTGAAGTTAATTGGCATTCTGGAAATTTACAGAACATAAATAGAACCGAGGACTGCCTGAGAGAATAAAACTGGAGCTAAGATATATATAAATATATATATATATATATATATATATATATATATATATTTTTTTTTTTTTTTCTTTATATAAATATTTATGCACTTTATAGTATACAACTGACACATATAGCAAACTTATTATGAGAAACTACTATGAGAGCATTCTCTTTCAGCCAAACAGAACACAAATCCAGCCCGGATCGACGAACGCCCGGGAACCGAACCCGGGTTCCCTTGATTGCTGCACAGTCAAAGACTGTATGCCTTGTGATCAAGCCAACAAGTCACGGCACGACGTAAAATGACGAGATATAATGAACTGCTAGATTATTTAATAGATTAAAGGACAATCAATGAAAGCACATGAAGATTGGTTTTAGGCCAATTTGAAGCAATGTATTCCAAAAGACACTAGAATTTTACACATCCATTTTTTTTTAGATTTAGGAAGTATATACTCTTTGGTCATTGGCGATATACTATATACTATATATATATATATATATATACTATAGTCCAAATGATAATTCCCGTAATGTTCGTAATTAATACGGAAAATATAATTAGTTTTTAAAAAATCTCTTATTTCAAATAAATATAGGAAATCTAGTAAAGATTAGAAAAGTTATTCGTACTATAGATTCACTATAGATTTAAAAGTTATTCGTACTATAGATAAAATATAGACAAATGGTATCTCAAATTGTTTATGGACTCTGTTGGAATATACAATTCGCATATTATATACGCTGAGAGGGTACTCTCACCGCAACCCAATATATGTCAAAAAAGCCAATTTGATAATTTTTCTTTGATTTTACATAAAATATTTCCCTAGCTTACGGAATTCAAAACAATTGAGAACAATGTATAGATTATATCTACTTCGAATGATGTGATTGTCTGAAAGTAAATTAATTTTTGGAATCGGTCCGTAGATCTTAAGTTTGTTTCTTATATACAAACAATTAAAAAAAACGAACCCACATCCAGCTCTTTATAATATAGGAAAATGTAAAAAAATTAAATGAAAGCTTCTTCAGGGCACCTACGCAATTTACAAAGTTACAGCCGTGAACAAAATCAGCTATCACGCACAGATCGGTGACGCTGAATCGGGTAACTTCGACATTGGCCAAACGAGTTCCAAAATCAAAAGGACGAAATATGATCAATGGAATATCCACCGCATTGTTCGGGTAAACTCGGCTCATTCGGTATCGGTTGAGCCAGTTCACTGTATAAAACGGAGTGCATCCTTTCAAGAATTACATTCTATTTTTGAATAATATATTATTTGAATATTATTTACCATAATACGCGTAGGTATGTTATTTTTGTTTTTAATTTTCGAATCGAAAATGTTCAACATACACAGTATGGTTATATTGGTTGCCAATTGTTTTACTTATATATTGTGGTCTTAAGCACACCAAATTTGTTTCAGAGAAATAGGCATAGATTTAAATCAGGTCAGTTATATAGTTACGAGATAAGTATGATTTTGAGCATAATTTACTAGATCTGATTTTTAACATTTGCCGTGGCGCAGTGTGGCACGCTGTGCGTTTTATGTGATGGTAGTCTAGATTAAAACTCCATGCAATTAACTCCTCATGAGTTCGTTCGGCATGTTAATATTCCCAATTTTAAAAATTTAATTATCAATGAATCGCGAGATCGCTGTTATAATATTTTTAGCGTTTATGTTTTCTGCTCTGCCCTTATAAATGATGGCGTAATTATATACAGCCGGTCTTTTTATCAAGCAAAATTCTATCTGAAATCCGGTGGTCTGGTTAAGTGTAAAAGGGATAGAAGTATGTTATGTTGACAACGCTTTTTTTCATATTAGGGTCATTAACTATATCTTGTGTTTTAATCAAGAATGTATATTTATTTATTTATTTATTATTAACTTTTATGTACAGTACATATGGCTGACAATCTCTTCCAGTCAACCATAACAATTTGTATTGAAATTTAGTTGGTAGACTGTAAGAAATTTTACAATGAAAATTCTTCATAGCACATTAGACAAAAAAAATACAAAAGTAAATTAAAAAAGAAAACAAAATATTGACATGATTTGGGATGGGAAAAACAGGAAAGGGCAAGGACACAAAGGAAAAGGTTTCAGGAAATGCAGGACTTTTTCACTCGATCTTTGAAAATATTTAGAGACGTGATTTTCACGTCATCGACGTGATATATCACCCTAGTGCAAAATTCCTTTGAAATGAGCTTGAACGAGAAAGATATGCTAGTGAACATTGTCTGCTTATGTGTTTATATAAACAGGCAATGTTTTATTTTTAATATAATTGTAGGAATAATTTGGTATGACCCTTAGCGTAGTACGTAAAATGCTTCGGCCTGACAAGATATCCACAGGTTCGATTCTTGGCAAGGTAGGTGAACATTCATAAGTTATTGGAAAAAATTGTGAATGATTTAGAGGCCAAGTCAAGCAGACTGCACGGGCGGTAAGGTTTAGAATTCACGAGGTTTCGTACAAAAAATACTGCTCTCTAGAGGATGACGGTTGTTATTATGGCATATTTATTATAATAGACTTTGCTCGTGGGTTAATTCGAATATGAAGAGGTGGCCCAAAACGGAAATCAGCCGGGATGGTGCATTTATTTATTATTAATATTTGAATGAGAGAAACAAATTTATAAATTAGAACTTGAATTGTTATATTTATGTAAACTGGATATGGTAAACTGACAGTCACATCTGAGAAACAATATATGTATACATTTCTTTATTTTGCATTATGACCTGATAAGACACTCAGGACTCAAGTTTTTATCCAAGTATGACACAAGAAAAACGCCAATCAAATATATGTGTCCCCTTTCGCCATTTTTGGCTCGGCAACTGAAAATAAAGTTATATAAAATGTTATTGAAATGATTCGCGTAGTATCAAATAAATCTAAGTCTAACAATATTTGGGCTATTTCTTAATCAATCACCTTTATTTCCAAAATGCCTTGAATTTGCCAAGGAGATATTAATGACAAAGTCAAAAGTAATATCTCACACACTTTAGCCACATGTCTAGTGGGCACATTTAAAATATCATATTGCGGAGGATATTGATAGTTGCCCATAAAATATGACATGGCATTAATGCATCTAAGTTTTCGTGTGTAAACAACTTTGAAACGTTAAGACCCAAAATAATTATTATACTTAATATTGGCCACCAAATATGCCAACTGTACTTTCGTAGGCCTACTTATATTTTCTTTCATCTCCGCCAAAGAATTTAGTACATATATATATATATATATATATATATATATATATATATATATATATGTGTGTGTGTGTGTGTATATATACACACACATATATACATAATTGTTATTTACATTTTGTATGCGGCTGTACCCGAATTAAATTCATTAAATAAAATTGGCGCTGGTTGCTGCTATCAACTGTTCTAGTTATGCGGTTCTGTGCGTTCAAGTGCTAACTGTGTTTCAAAAGTCAGGTATGAAAATTGTTAGGTCGACTTATTTATTTATAATGGATTCATCACTAATTACAAGACAAATTTCATACAAACACACTGACTTTTTCAGAAATTCGCAATGAAGACACGCATATAGTTGATACAGTTGTAAATATAATTTACAACACGAGCAATACTTCCTCACCTCCTTCGGCTGCAGATAACGGGGTTCTGAAACTGGCATAGCCGCCATTTTTTTAATCTACAGTTGGCTATGTAAATTTGTTTGATGATTTTGTTATGTATTTACGTCGAATTTTATGACATTTTATTTTATGACTTTCTTTTTTTAATTTATGGACTTCCAGGAAGTAGATTTTTTTAATATTTGACTCAATGTATTTATTTTCTCTTAAGGTCGTTTATAACCATAATTGAATTTCAGAGAAAGAGGTTCCAATTTTCCCATTTTATGGGAAACTTATATATAAATTTTATTAAAAACTCACAAATGTGTACATAACCTGTGACCACATACAATTAATGCAAATGTGAAAGTTTTAAAATATTTGAAATTTGGTAGTTATAAATAAGCCTTAATTTGGCGTATGTCGACAGGCGTAATCACGAACGTTCACCTAGAAGCCTACAAGCTCTCCATTGAACAATCACTACTGAACAATTTCTTCGCCGTGGTGAATTGGGTTGATCACAAAGCATACGGCCTTTGACGATGCAGCGCACTGCGGAGATCCGGGTTCGATTCCCGGCCGTTCGTCGAACGCGGCTGGACTGGTGGTTGACTGTAAGATATTGCTCTCGTAGCAATAATTCCGCCGTATGTATCAATTAGATATATTAAAGTAGACAAATAAATAAATAAAGTTCATGATTAAACAATATTTTTATAAAAAATGAACATATAATTAATTTTCGTTAATATGAGAAGTACTCGTATGTTTATTCATATGTAAAATTATTAATTTGAAAATTAATTCTGAAAAAGCCATATTATTTTGGAGCCATATTGTTACACTCAGTACTGTTTTGTACCTCGAAAGAAAAAAAGAGAAAACCTTATAGGATCACTTCGTTGTCGTTCTGTCGGTCTTCCAAGAACCTTTTTTCAAGAACGTCAAATTACTATCAAATACATCTAGGGACCCTTGGAACCGTAAAAGAAAATCAAGCTTCTGTGTCAACGCAATCAAAAACCATAAAAATACGGTCATTTATGCATATTTTGATATTCACAAATAAATCAAAACCTAAAGGATACTTCCCACTGACCTAGAATCATGACATTAGGCAGGAAGCAAGATTTCAAAGCGCAAGTACAGAAAGAAATACAAAAATTGTTAATTAGCCATTATATCACATAAAATAATGTTTTTTTTAAATATGCGCCTGTAAAAGATATAGTAGGAATGATATTTTCGTTCTCGAAAATTCAAATTTTGTAAATAGTAATTTTATGGACCATCAAATGTTCATAAATGCCTAAATATGTACAGAACCTTCGTAGTCCGAGTTCCACTCGTGCTATGTAGGTTTTTTTTATTAATGGCGTTGTTAAAAAATAAGAACGTGTTACACGACGTAACGTTTGCCGATTTGTTAAAAAAATTATTGTTACTTGATTTTTAATGGCTGTTTAAGTTAAAAAAGTAATTTATTTCTTGATTTTTAAAGGTGACTGTTGTTTAAAAAAAAATTTCGAAACAAAATCATTTTTATTTTTATTAAATTACCGAACAATTTTAATAGTCTCTTGTTATTTGGTACAAAATTTCTTTAAAAACCCCCAATTCGTTCATTCTCTCCAACAAACCAGAGTACAACTAGGTGTTTAATTTCCGGTCTGACTGCAAAGATATAAAACTCGTTAGAAGAATAATAAGGTTCAAGTTACTCCTTCAGTGCTCGTTTTATTTCTTGGAACATTAAACGCCAGGATATTGCGTTTCATTTCGAAGTTTGTATTCCTGTTCTGTATTTCTATCCTGTATGTATGATACACAAGACATATTTTATGTGGATTTAGTATCGGTGTTACCTTTATATCCTGAGACATTTAAAATTATCAACGAAATAAAAAAGATTTTGAAATATTAATGTCAAAAACTAACTGAAAATTGTGAATTTTATTTTAGGGTTTCGAGTCTGCAGATTTTAAAACTCCATGCAGAAAGATACAAAGAAAAGTTTCCAAAGATATTATAATGTTTCTTTGTATATGTCACTCTATGTAGATGTAGAAACGTATTTCTAAATAGTTTTATGTCTATTTTATGAACATAATAAATTAATTTATATACTTTTTTTTGTTGGGTTTAGTTAAGCTAGTATTTTATAACTTCTTTTTCTTTATCACTTTCAACCTAACCTAACCTAACTGATTTCTCTTTTACCTTTAGTGCTTTTATTTTGAACTGTAAATATGTGAATACTGTAATTATGCTGTATTATAACGAAGTCTTGAAGTATTGAGATTGCAGTGTGTTATGTTATATTAAAATTGTAATATCACTTTCTTTGAATTTCGGATTTATTTTCTATGATTTCGTACCGTAAAGGGAAAGAAATTATTTACGTATTAGTCTCTATTTGTACATATCAGAACCGTTTTTGAAAGGTTAGTAAACTAAAGTTATTGTAAAGAAATCTACAAAAGGACTCCGGGAAAACCTTCACTCTGTTATGTTAGTAGGAATCAGTCCTATTCATGTTAGTGTATTACAGTAGTTATATTATCACAGGGTTCTTTAATTTTGGTGATGAAAAAGGATTAAACTTCTAGAAATACTTTAGGCATAATATAAATTTTGCGATTTATCACAATAAGCAGCGCTTAGAAAAAGTTTTAATTAAAAACCGGAAGCAACTTGTTTTAAATCTAAAGACTTTAGGCATGAGGAAAAATAGACACACCGGAAATGTGCGTTTTTATTTTGAGTGCTTATGGGCATCGTATTAAATAATAATTTGATATGTTTGATTTCTTAACAGCTTTTATATTTTTAAATGAATTAAAAAACTCATCTACAAGCAAAATTTAGGTCATTTATTTCTATCCAAACTTAGTATTTGATTACCAATAGACCAATAATTTAACTTTGGTGATAATTTGTGAAATGCTATTTAAAAGTATGTATAAATATTTTAATGTCAACGTTTATTAACATTTCGTTTTGAATCTACATAAAAATTTTAATATAATGCAACAGGATTTAAAGATGATTAAATAACTAATAGGTAGATCAAATTTAAGTGAAAACAGAAAAAAAATTGCGATTTAATGTTGTGGAGAAAATATTTTAATTTGTTCTATTATTAGAAACAGCATATAAATATAGATCTTCAACTGCAAATCCAAGCGTCTTTATAACTGGCCGTTTGAGTTGACACCGATGATATAAATGTGTCATAGATGAAACGTGACACCCAGTACTATCGAGTTAACGTTATAGTATCGTCATCTTGATCACCGATTATTTTTGTTTGTAGCTCTATTATAGGTTTAGATAAAAAAAATAATTTAAGTTGTCAATTAAATATTGTATAATCTTTAATTGAGAACTTAATTGCTTAAGGTTGATATTATGTTGATATGATCATGCTTGAATGTGTTCGGCAACGCCCAGTTTTTTTTTCAATTTTATTTATATTTGCTTATTTGTCTTTAATGTATAAATACATAAGGTAGACTTACTTTTATTTCTTAGGTGGACTTATTTCAATTTCTTCTATTCAACCAAAGCACCGAGGAAAATTTTGGGATTGGATGATGTGTACTTACGGAATGCATGAATTGACCGTGCACTGCAGATATCAGTATTTAACTTATTCCACAATTTGGTAACACAATAGTAAGGAATAGTGGTAGAAGGATATATCATATAAAGAATCAGTAAAATGAGGAGATTTTCAGAGCGATGTCCGAAACTATGTGTGCTTAGGTTTGAGAATCTAGACGTTACATAAACCAGACTACTGTTATTCATGTTACTCAAAATGTCACAAACTTACAACCCATTCAACATTATTAATATGTCATTTATTGAAATTGGAATGTACATTTGCGATATTCAAGGAACCTAACGACGTTCATATATATCTACATACATACATAAATACGGACACAAAAATCATACTCCCTTTTTTAGGCTTCGCAACAATCCTATATGTTCATGTATATATTATTTATCTGCCTACTAATATCCCAGTTATTAATTTTTTTATATATCTGCTTATGTACTTACCTGCCTATTGATATTTTAATTATTACAAGTATATACCAGTAAATACGTACTTACCTATTTATATCTTAATGTTTAATCACTACATATACTTGTTTATACCTGTACTTATATACTAATCTATCTATCTATTTATATATTAATTGCGTCATGCCTTTGTATGTACCCATAAACACTTGTCTATTTCTTTTGATAGTTCCTTATTTATGTCAAGACAAGTGAAATGAGTCGAAACTCGATTAATTTACTCTTCATCAGTAAAGAGTTCCTGCACATCTTCTAGCTCCATATTTGTATCTTGAATTTGCTAAACGACAGGTTTATACCGTCATCAATTGTATCATAACTTTGGAGGCTTTATTATCGTTAGGCATACAGCATCCACTCTCGATCACGCACATTTGCTATGTATTGGTAACAAATAATATAGTATACCTTTAAATTTAATGGTCAAATTCTATTGAATATATTTGGCGTTAATTTTGCAGAAATTCATTTTTCACAATTAAATGAAACTACGTGATGTAGTATTATTTCTACTTTCTTTAAGTTCTTTACCACAGCCTAGGTTTCGTTGTATTACAACATCTTCAGGTGGTTCTTTCGTTGTATTACAATCATCAGGCAGGTAAGCAGAACCCCGGCACCATCAATCAGAAATGGGATGTCTTAACTTGGAGTTCTATGACAAAGTTTGTGCTTTAGACCCTAAATACTAATTTAAAAAAGCAGATATTCAAGTCTCACAGGTAATAGAATCTCTCCTTGAGACCCATGGTAATAATTTAAAAACAACGGATCCTTAAGTTTTACGATTTCGGCGAATAGCGTCCTGTAGCATCAGGACTGAAGATTTAAAACTCAAAATTGAATGACAAAAATCTCTCCTTGAGACCCATAATATTAATTTTAAACAGCAGATCTTTAAGTGTCACGGTTTAAGAAGACCGTATACCCCCAGTATCGGTATTTATGGCTCATAGTTTGAAATTCATAATATTGTATCGTCATGAAGATTGAACATGTGTGCGAATTTTTTTAGAAAATTGGTTTAATAAAAGTAGTTTAAAAATCGATAGCAATAATTCAATTAACAACAACATACGGAATGTGGAGCTAAACCGTATAAGAACGCGACTTCATAAGTTTCTACATTCACATATAATTTTTACCTCTCTATTTACTTTGTTACTTTCTTGCTACGTCATGACAAGTCAAATGTGTCCAAACACAATGAGTTTACTCTCCATCACTAAAAAGTTCTTGTCATAACCTTTCAATTCCGTTATTTTACCTCATTTTTCATAGCTTTTTAGATTATCATTAAATCTATGGTACCCAAACTTGGTTAGAGCAATTATGCTGCTCCGTAACGAGGAAAGTATTTATTACAAATTTCATTTTCCAGTTCTACAAAAATAATTTAAAAACAGAATTAACCCTGGATGTACATTCAATAATATAATACCCGTGTGGAAGCTTTTATGTTTTTATTCAGTGCGTAGGCTAAGCAATGAGCTCAAAAACTATCAGATTTTAATAACTAAATACACTAATATTTATTAATAAACCATGCAAAACTGTAGAGGGAAGAAAAGTTGTAACCTCAAGTCAAGGATTGGATGATCTTCTACGCCACTCTGTGTTCTACGTACAGTGGCCACTCTGTGCTCAGAGTTGAGGAATTTTATGACGTATGTTCATTTTCAATAATCAAATTCTAACCGAATATATGTGCTGTAATCTTCCAAACAAAAAAGTCACTAAAAAAAGATAATAAATGCTGCAGATATGAGATAAGAAGTAACGTACACAAAAAAAGAAAATGTACTCAAATTGAGAAACTGTTCCTTTTTTGAGGTCAGTTAAAAATACAATTGTTTCAATATACGCTGTGCAATTTTTCCACAAAATGGATTTAGAGAACCTGATAAAATTCCAGAAATGAGAATTTGACTAGAAATTTTAATTAATTTATTTCGGTTAACTTATATCAATAATATTAAGGAATAAAATTACCTAAGAAGCTCTATTGCAGATATTATATTTGCCTATTCAGAAACCGATATTTCCAGTTACTGAAAATACATGGTTTGACTTATTTTATTATTATATGAAAGAAAAACTGCTTTTTTTACCGATTAATTTTACAATGTTAGGGGTAAAATATTTTCATTACATAATGTCACGCTATCAAAACCAAATGCAACCCATATGTGTGGTTATTTAGAAGTAGGTTCTCTTGAAATATAATAACGTGATGTAATACCAATTATTCAAAACATCTCAAATCCTCATCTGTTTATGAAGTATTTTTATCACTCGTGTCTTCTTATGATTTGAGTTGTTTATACAGTGTTCCAATTTGTTTATATTATCATTAAGTATAGTACACATTACAGTTTTGTACTGTTCTTTTTTTCAAACAAAACAAAAAAACCGTGCATATAAACAAATTGCCAACTAAGCACCAGTGTTATTTTATTTTATTACAAACTTTAATTTCAATTTTGTTACGCTATGAGTTATTTCAATTGTGTTAAAATGTTCGTATATCATTAATAAAACAACACATTATTGATAATGCTTTACACAATTTTATCATACTTTTAGGATTCCTCACCGCAAAAGGAAAAATGGAACCCGTCTTTCGATCGCAAACATTTTTGTCAGAAACCGTTTGACATAAAAAGTTAAAGTCTGGCATATTAATTAGGAATATTTACCCGCATATACCTCATTACCTAAGATTAAAAAATATTTATAGGGAAATTTTGTGCAGGGAAAATAAAATATTCGAAAAAAAATGTTGAAGGTCCATTATAGTGTGGGATATCGTTTGAAAAGGTCTCAAAATGATTTTTTTCATAAATTTTGGGTAGTATGTCTTCTGGGATATATTGAAAAATATTCGTAATATCGCTAAAGATACATATAACGTAGGTTTACGTTTGAGGACAAACTAAATAGAGCCTAACTGTTCAGTTAATTTTTTAAATATTTTCATTCTAAAAATAGATGAAATCGGAACTGTAATTGATTTAGTCTAATTGTATCAGTTGTAAACTTTCCCAACTACTTAAAGGTATATAAAACAATAACCTATGATTGGTTTTGCTAGACCAGAACGAGTACTGTCATAAAATTCAGAAGTAAAACTGATATCAAAAACATTGGAAATTCTAAGCAACAATGAATAAGAAAAATAACGTGAAATTTTATAAAACAGCCACTTTAAGAGGCCAATGTACGGTCGTTCGGCTCACGTACTCGCTGAGCTATGAAACGTAATTACGAGAAAAAGAGGATCTTAAGAAAAGCTTTTGCGCTATTTTGTTACATCATACCGACTCATTTTCTTTGGCAATAAACTAACACTTTCTTTTTTTCTTGTAGTGTCTTCTCCTCACTGAGTTTGGCTTTCATTATGGCTACGTGAACTTTAAATGCAGCGGCCTAAAAAAGTAAAGAGATATTTTATTTTAGCATTGGCGTAGGTTCTTCTGCCATAATGTTCTCTTTCCGCTTAGCTTCCGCCTGCCTCGTATCTTGCTTTGTATTATGAGTTGAAAGAGTTGGTATTTCCGCCGACGCATGACATATTGGAGCTTGTGTGTTTAGGCTTTTCACGGTTGTATTGCATAATTTCTGAACCCATGAGATTTGCAATATTCTGGAGTACACCACATTTCAAAGGCCTGAATTCTCTTAACTGTCACTTTCGTGAGGACTGTGGTTTTAGAACTACATAATAATACCAAAAATATGTACCAAAGGTCACATGCATCGAAGGTTAAAACTTATGTTACAGTTACACAGCATCCTTCAATCTCGAGGAAAATGTTTTGTGGTTAACCAATTCCACATGAAATTTCAAAACTTTGATTACATTACTTTACAAATTTCAACTTATTTTATATACCCCGAAAGAAATGTATGTAAATATGTTAAACTACCTTCCTTAAACCTAAAAGTATCAGCAAAAATATTCTATCACGTCACAATTTTTTTCTTCAAAAATTTATTTTTTTCAAGTACCCTACAATGTTGACGTCAGTTTAATGTTCATTAATTCGCTTCAAAAGGCAACTATTTTGTTTTAAATTAAATAAAAATGTCGAGTAGACAGTGTAGATACAGTTCTGATCGTTTTTGCTACGTTTGTGGACAGTTAATATTTTCAAAAAAGCGAAGACCCATTGTAGATGCGTTAAAAAGTGCATATCTTTATTATTTTGGATTTTCTGTTGCAAACCAAGATAAAAAGTGGGTACCGTATGTGTTTTGCGAAAGCTGTAGAATCGTTTTACTCCAGTGGTCATCAGGAGAAAACGTACATCTTCCATTTGGTTGACCAATGCTATGGAGAGAACCCAGTAACCATGAAAATGACTGTTACTTTTGTGTTACGAAGACGGCGGGATATAATACAAAAAATAAACAGAATATTATGTATGCCGAAGTTGCGTCTGTTACTAAGCCTATTTTACATTCGAAGGATCTGCCATATCCAGTTTGTCCCGGTAGTTCGAGTTCAAATTTACAAGTGAAAGACGACTAAAGTGATGTTGAAGTCAAATCGATTTCTAGTGATCAAGAAAACTCTCCAGTGTTCAAGAAAACTCTCCACATCTAATTAATAAAACCGAATTAAATGATCTCATAAGAGATTTAAAATTGTCGAGATCTAAAGCAGAACTTCTTGGTTCTCGCTTGCAACAATAGAATTTATTAAAGTTAAACACAAAAGTTATGTTATACAGAAACAGAAGCAAAGTTTACGCAGCATTTTTCAAAAGAGAAGGTGACTATTGTTATTGCACTGACATCCCGGGACTTTTTATAGTAATAAACCAAAAGTATGACAAAACAGAGTGGCGCTTTTTCGTCGATTCTTCAAAATATAGCCTAAAAGCGGTACTATTACACGACGGAAATAAGAAACCGTCTATACCAATTGGCCATGCAGTGAATTGTAAAGAATCCTATGAAACGATGTGCACTTTATTAAATTTAATAAAGTATAAAGAACACCAATGGAAAGAGTGCGGCGATCTCAAAGTCATCGGTTTATTATTTGCATTGCAAGGTGGCTACACAAAATACTGTTGTTTCCTTTGTTTGTGGGACAGTAGAGCAAGACAACACCATTATGTAAGAAACGAATGGCCTATTCGAAACGAGTATATTCCAGGCAAAATGAACGTCAAACACGAGTCGTTAGTAGATCCAAAAGATATTACCCTACCCCCTTTACACATCAAATTGGGAGTTATGAAAAACTTTGTCAAGGCGCTTGACAAAGACAGTGAGGCTTTCCGATATTTACAAACAATCTTTCCAAGCATAACTGAAGCAAAACTGAAAGAGGGAATATTTGTTGGCCCACAGATACATAAAGTTATGAAAGATCCTGAGTTTGAAAACCTTTTATCTATTAATGAAAAAGCAGCTTGGAAATCATTTAAGACAGTCGCGGAGGAATTTTTAGGAAATAAAAAAAAGTGAACATTATGAACAAATTGTTGCTGATTTACTGAACAATTTTCAACAGATGGGTGTCAACATGTCCTTGAAGATTCATTTTCTCCACTCGCATCTGAGTTTTTTTCCAAAAAACTTAGGAAGCATGAGTAACAAACAAGGGGACTGTTTCACCAAGACTTAAAGATTTTCGAAGAACGACATCAGGGATTTTGGGATGAAAACATGTTAGGGGATTACTGTTGGTCCATTATAAGAGAAACCGATGCGAGTAAATAAAAAAAAGGCAAAAATCAGCCATTTTTATTTTTAATTTTGTACTAGTATGCATATTTTTTCAATTTTCACGTAAATAAATATTTCGAAAACCAGATGTAACAGATTATTTTTATTATTTTTCCTGAATAAATTTTAACCTAAATACACAATAAATTAACAATTTGGCTGAGGTATAAAAACCGTGTAAAGTAGTGTTACCTTTATAAGTTAACCATTGCACCAAGATACTTGTAAGGGTTGACGCATTTCCGGAGCAGCCCCATTTATAATCCCGCCATTAGTAATATTCCCATTATATAACAATCTCATTTGCAGTAATATTTTCTCTTTTGGTCTGAATATAAGTGTTTAACCGCTATTCTATATATGTATATATTTTTGCCGCCTCTTTGATATTTGTTCGAGACGAAGGAAATAATATCATATATAATCATATATATAATTTGGAAGACTACATCACAATAATTTTTAAACTTATTACACTCGATAAAAAGCAAAAGTGCAAAGACCAAAAAATCTTTGGAATTAATAAATGTTCTTTGATCTTACATTAAAAAAATTAATAGCTCTTGAATCATATGCTTATTAACTAAATTGTGCTGACATTTTTCGCTGAAACTCACCTCTGCTATTCATCCCTTTTTCTTTGAACGTCCACTTTTAAGATCAATTATTGTATTGAAGATTTTATAAAGCGGGGTCGTCACGTAAAATACGTAACATTTTAATTTTTTGATATGCTGTAACCACTTAAACCCAATACAACTTGGTACAATAAAATTGTGCTAAAATTTGTCGTTGGAAATAATCTCTGCTATTCCTGTCTCTTGTTTTATGGTCCACTTTTAAAGAAGAATTATATGTAAGGAAGATTTTATAAAGCGAGGTATGCATTTTCGCACAATAATAGTGTGATGAAATATTTCCTAAGTCCCTAAAATATATCCTATATTGAGAATCTAATTACATTAATAAACACCCGTGATTGCATTTCATATTCTGCCAAAATTCGTGTTGAAAGCTGTGTGATTAAGTATCCTTTGGAATAGCTTTCAAGCGAATGATCAACGGCGGCGACTGTTCATACGAAAGTTCAGTAACAGAAGCGGAACGTCTCAGATTTTATACACATGAACACAGAAAAAGTGGACAGGATAAAATATGCTCATAGTCTGCGTATCTTGGTGCATGAGTACCTTATTTACACTTAACTCTATCTGTGCGACATGTCTTTTTGTATGAATCTTGACGATGTCAAAGGAGAAAGGTATGAAGCATAAGTTAGTCTAGAATTTTGATATGTAGTGAAATATATTAAGAAACTATTATAAATTGAATAACGCAGAATAATAAAACGAAGTCGAATATTATTCCAAGGGTAAATTTAGAGACCATTTTTGAAAAACTTTCACGAACAGAAAAGCGTGAATATGATTTTGTCTATCGTTAAGTATGATCAATGAAAAATAATGTCGTTACATACGTCCTCCATCGTTACGCATATCACCTTGGGCTTATTTAAGCAACGTTTTAACAAATTTAAATTAAAAATAATTTACTGAATCAAACGTGTAGTTCCAAAGCAAAACAATAATTGCAATAAGAACGTTTAGAACAAAAATTAAGCAAACACGATATCAACGTAACAACGGTAACAACACGATAGCTAATAACAACGGTAACAACACGATAGCTATGGAAATTATAACTATTATATTTTAAATGTTATTAAATGACTATCTTAAATTATTAACTTATCTTTAATACTTATCTTATCTAAAATATTTATCTTTCAAGTTAACTAGCAAAGATTTTTGGTAATAGCCCACCTGACGATGTTGTAATTCAACGAAACCTAGGCTGTGGTAATGAAGTTAAAGAGAGTAGAAATAATACTACATCACGTAGTTTCATTTAATTGGGTATTTGACTAAATATTTTTTATTTCATTAATCATAATTTTAGGGTAAAAGCTGATGAAGAGTGAACAAATTTTTTAATAATCTTAAAAATTGACCGAGTTATAAAAGTTTAATTTTAACCTTCAGACAAAGACGGGAATACTGTGTTGTAAGGTCATTTTTAATATTGCACATTATATTCTACAACAGGAAAAGAGACAGGGATATCCCCAACTCTATCCGTATCTTCATATTTAGAAGCCTATAACTGGCTTATTTTTCAATCAATTTTTAAATTTTTTTCAAAACTGGTTTTTAATTAACTTACATTTCACAATATTGTACGAAAAATTTCAAAATTTAGAATGACTCAACTACCGTATTGTGTATAGCTAGAATGTTAAAATGTGCTTCCAATTAGTTTGGACTAGATGATATAAGCCAGTGATTGCTTTAATTCAGGAAGTTATCAATATGTGATTATTCTTTGTATTTGGTAATTTAACAAATACTTCAAAAACATATTGTATTCTGACAAATCAAATACAAGTACAAATGAACAGAGAAGCTACATTAAGGACAAATTCTGTTATTGACATGCAATATATGGTTCTATTTTCCAATAACTAAAAGAAACGAATAATTTGGACTATATAATAGAAACTATTATTTCATATGGTTCCAATATGAAAATCCTATTTTATTGATTAATACACCATTTCATTGAACATTTGTTTTACCAATCTCTTTCCTATTTGTAATGTATACTTATAGACCATTTTTAACAAAACTTGACAACATAAATGCGACTTTAACAATAAGTAAATAATTCCCACACTTTTTGTGCAAGATTAAAAATTAAATATTAACATTTTTCAACTTTTAAGTGTTTAAAAAAAACGTGCTAAACACATGCCTTTGTAAACACAACAAAATAATGATATGATTTATTATTGAACATTTTCTAAAGAGAATATAAAATTAGGGTCTAATTCAATGGTTCTTAAATGAATTTTCCAATTTGTAATTATAAAGGTTACATTATAATCTATTTTTGTCTGTAACTACTTCTTAAGTATTAATTATAAATTAGAATAAAATTCACTTCAAGTAAATTAATCTAAAAACTTTCGCTGTCCTGTTACTATTTTAATCAGTTTCTAAAAAATGTAAATAAAAGATTAAAACACTTATGGAAAATGTGCATAGTTTACTTCGATGAAATTGCTGGGAATATAATCGTTTGATGGGACTTCCACAATTAGCTCTGGCGCTATAAAGGAAACGACAATTGGATGACGCTAATCGCGTCGACTCTGCCGGTGGCCATCCGCTGCTGCCTTTCCGTAAGCAATTCTCTTCTCGGCTTGGCTTTTATATTAAGCCAAAATCGGAACAGTTGACTTCCTTTTACCTAAAGAAACACATAAAGTACACGTTTATTAGTACATTATTACAAAAAAAATACATCTGTGAAAACAATTTAATTCTGTATTCATCAAACAAATCTAAAAAATCTAAAAATTCTAACTTCATTCTGGACGAGAGTATGAATCCTATGAAATGCAACTACAGAGATTTAATTTGTCATCACTAGCTGCGCGGAGAAAAAGCTCTGATCTATTATAGTTCTATAAAATTACACATTCGCATTTTGAGCATATCCCTATCTCCTCTCTCTACTCAACTTTAACACTCGACTCAGATCCCATACGCCATTGGAGAGATTATTCGTACTACAGGTTCATAACAATATATTAACATAATTTTATAACTCCATAATTCGAATGTGCCGATTCCATAATGAGATTGTTACTCAACATCCATCTTTGGACATTTTTGAATCAAAATTAATAATATTATATATAAATATATATATATATATATATATATATATATATATATATATGTATATATATATATATATATATATGTATATATATATATATATATATATATAAATGTGTGTGTGTATAATATTTATAAATTATAACCAGCAGAATTAATATTTTGTTCAGTATGTAGGAAATAATATAATTCTGATCCAATACTAATTTTAATAATTGATCAATATAATTTATAATGTATTTAATAATAAAAGTAACCCTTGAAAATGTAAACAAAAATATTCTATTGTCCGCACACATAATTAGAGTTGTCTAGTATTAACTCTGTTATGTTTATTAAACATCTATGTAACTTGTTTTGTGAGCCTTAAAATAAATAAATTAATTAATTAATTCTATTTTTATTATAAACGTGAACTTTTGACAATTTTTATCCTTTCATTAATAATATCATTAGCATTATATAGGCTTCTCGGCATTTTTTTCATATCCACGTTTGCTACGTCGGTGCGTTTATTTTCAATTACATCTTTGTAAGAGACCAATATCTGCACTCTGTTTCCGTGTAGTTTCTTGTTCTTGTATTCATTATAGTACTTTTATTAAAGCTGTCTGTAAATAATTTGATGTGATAATTAAAGATGTGCATGAAATTAGCTTATTACACTTTTTTTAATACATACCCTGAACTTCGTACGCTCTGAAATTCTGATTTTACTTCTCATAAAACTTCATACCGAATGCCATATATGAAAATCGATTATTAAGGAGTAAACTCCAAAAATGTTATTGCTTTCAGTACAGAAATTATAACATTTTTGTTATGATTGCTTTAAGTAAATTTAATCATAGATTTTTCTATAATTGTTCCAAGTTGGTTAATTAAAGTAAATGGTTGAACAGTGTATGTTCACTTAAGGTGAAACTTTTAAAAATACGTCCAGAATAACTGAAATTAGCATAAGATAGTCCATTTCGAAGTTGTTTAACGTTAATAATTGGACAACAACGGCGCAATCACTCTCAACGATCTTAATAAATGGCACTTACGCCATAAAGAATTTTCTACAAATTTTCTAAATTTCATATCACTATTTCATTACATTTAAATGTGCTTACAATTCTGTGGTTTAATAGAGTTTATAATTAAATCGATCTTTTAAAATAATGAGGAACATTGTTGGTAAAGGAAAATAAAGCTAAATTTTAATATTATTTACACTGAAAAGTTTCTGTATTACGGAGTATAAATATAAATTTGAATTAAAATTGGCTGATACTTGCAACAATTGCACGTACAATATGTACATGTGAGCGTTAGTTTAAACATATAATTAACTGCTACGTTTTTATTTCAACATCGTTTCTGGTCTGAATAATTAATAAACGAAAGATGACGCCTGGATAGCATAACGTGTTTTAGCATTACAAAGTGATTTTCCATTCAATGTTTCTAATGATAATCAATGAAATTATGTTTGATCTTGTTGAATAGAGAGAAAAAAAATCATTTTCTTTTGCTAAGATATTCTAAATTTTAAAGAATCTTATTAAATAATTCACAGAAGATTGGGATTTTGATTTACCATTCCTTTCCGGTAGCCGTCTACTTGATGGGGTTTGCGAACAAGTTGTTTGCCCCTACTTTGTTCATTTATCCCACATAGACATTAATTGTGGTTCATATTTTAAGATTTTAATTGCCATTTTTTATACATATAGATCTACAACTGCCAAAATTGTACGACTAGGATGAATGTACTTGCAGGCGGTCATAATCAGTTACAAAGGTTTTTTTTTAATTGTATCCTAAAAACTGTTCAAGGTCAAATCAAAATTGTCTAATTAAAAAGGATATGTATATGCATATATATATATATATATATATATATATATATATATATATATATATATATATATATATATATATATATATGTATATAAATACATATACGTGTTAAGGACCAAGTGTTTAATTAGGGTATTACGTACAATGCCCGGGCTTCATATATAGTGTAAATGGAATTGGGTATTGTGACTAATAACAATATAAATTTCATTATTTATCGCAATGTCTGGGCGTTATGAATATTGCTAAAAACTATTGCATAATTCGATAATTACTAAGGTACTTTTAGGTACTTTTAAGGCACTTTTGGCAGGAAGAGCAGTGTGCGAAGCAGGTTAAATTAGGGTAGGTTAGGTTAGATTGGGTTATGTAAAATTACGTTTAGTAGGTTATATAAAGTTAAGTTAGGCTAAGCTAGGTCAGGTTAGGTCAGGTCAGGTTATATCAGTTTAGGTTGGGTTATTTTAGATTAGGTTAGGTTAAGTCAGACTGTCATGTTAGGTTAGTTTATTTATGTTATTCAATATGCACTATTGATACATATGCAGACGTATTGTCATGATCAGTCTCTCACAGCCAACTAGATATCAGTGCAAACTCGCTCAACAAGCGGCCAGGAATTGAACCCAGGTCCCCGTGGTGCGACCCGCCATAAAATGCCGTATGCGTTGTGATCAACCCAACATACCATGACGACGACTTTATGTTATGTAGTTATGTTAGGTTAGGTCAGATAATGTTATTACCTGACCAAACCTAACATAACTACATAACATAAAGAGGTTAAGGTTAGATTATGCTACCTTAAGTTAGATTAGGTAATGTTAAGTTAAATTATATTATATTAGGCCAGATTAAATTATCTTGGATGAGGTTAAGTTAGGTTAGGTCAGATTAGATTAGGTTATTATAGCTTAGATAAGATCATGTCAGATTATATTATATTTCCTAGCATGGTTCTGATAGTAAAGGAATTTAAATAAAAACACGTATTTCTATTACTTTCCTCAAAAAAAGATGGACATCATACATTTGTAATTCAATTCAACAGTCGTTATTCGTTTCATAAATATCTTATTTGTTGGTAGAAATATTATCTATTTCTAGTTCAAAATGTAACTCGTTATATTACAATCTATGTTAAATATTGTCTACCATTCGTCAGCTGTGAAAAAAAATGTCGTATTGTTTACACTGTATATTTATTAGGTAGGTAAGTGTTATTATTAAGCATTTTTTATTGAGTTCGACACACTTAGAACTTCCTTGTAATTTGTATGAAAACCTTTTGCTCAAGTACATTGTTACTCATTTTCGATTTCGAGATCGAAACATGAATATAAAAGAATCGTAATATTTACAGCTACATAGATAGTACGATTCTAGGATCTAGAGTTACACAAAGTTGACATGCAAACCACTGGAACGATAGATGGATATAATTAAGGTAGTTCATTTATATTTTCTCTGCACTGATGAATTTCCAACTTAATTTGTAATCATTTTAAAGGAGTGTCGAAATATCTAGCAACTTATTTCGTATTAGGTCTACATAACATTTTGATACATATAAAATTATTTCTTTAAAATTGTTTAGAAAAATATTTTGCCCTGTTGGAAATTGGAAAAATTTTCAAGTACTTATAAGAAATAATTTATGTAAATATTTTTTTTCTCATACATTGAAGTGACATTTGCCTTTTACATAGATTTTTTAGTAAATTCGTGTATCCGAAATAATGATTCTTAAATATCCATATATGCCCACTTCTCGTCAGCAATAACATAAATTGAAAATGCGTACTCGATCGTAATTTAAATCAATTTTTTAATCTAATATATTTGATAACTTCAAAATAGTTGTCCTCAACCAAGTACACTTCGGTCTATTTATATTTTATAATAGAATATTTTATATACTTTCGAGAACTTTTGCAGAAGAATGCCTACATAACATTTTTCATCAGATAACTCAAATAACCGAAATATCGGAATAAAATTCTTTTACGGGTTTTATATATTTATATTGCAGGTCTATAACTGAGTAAACAAAATTTCTCAATGATTAGCTTATAAGAAATTTTTGCGGAAGTATATTCTAAGTGAACTCCAATATATTCCTCTACTTATATGCCCATATAAACGTTTTCGAATCCACATGTAAATAGTGTGTAAGTTCTGTATTTTATTTTATATTTTATTTAGGATATTTATGTGTAAGCTACGTATTTTATTTTATATTTTCCTTATTTACTTTTAACGTAATTTTCATTACGAAATTCAATAATCTATGAAAGGTTATTGAATTCCGTCAACCTGGTATTTAAGAACATTATTTTTCTTTCCCGTATAAATTTTAAATTTAGCAAAGTTAATATTTGTATTTATATAAAATCAATATATTTTATACACCACAATTGTTTTAAAAATTTTTTTGATATGAGTTATTTTTCTTGTATAGTTTTCTTATACCTTGAATTTTTAACTAAATAAAATTTATTCCAAAGTTGAACTTATGATGGTTCTAAGTTATTTACTAAGTTTATGTTTGTAATGATAGGAACTCTACTAATTATTGTCATAAACAAATTGAGAAATAAGTGGATTTTTACATATATTTAAATAGTACTTAAATTCTGCAAAACGACAATAACAGAAATAGTTTCCAAAATATATGATTAATGTTTCCAAAAATATATAATAAATGCATTTGGTTTTATTCATTTTTATGAAGTAATTGTAAAAGCGCTGAAAATTGTCTTTCTTTATTTCTACATGAGAGTACAAAATAAAAGAATTCCCTGTTTCCAACTTTAATCAGATAGAAATTCTCATGAAATATTTTACTTAAAATATTTTGTTTCAAATCTCAATTTGGAAGGAAAATCCGCCCTCACTTTTCTGAAGGCGATTTGTCGATAATTATCTGTTTAACATAATCTATTAAACGATTAGTCAAGAAATAATATTTTCCAACCGTTTGTAGTTTTTTGTCTACACTTACAAATTAGTTTCAATAATACCCAGTAATGAGTTTTTATTTAAAAAATCAAAGCAATTTAAATTAGACACGTAGTCTGATTTTTTTTATTTTTTAAGTAGAAAGAGCGAGTGAATTTATATTTTAAATCAGTATTAGTCAGTAGTCTTTGAGTGATTAGATAAGATTTTACGTTTATTGTGTGACTTAAATTTTATTATTTCTTTAATAAAATTTTAATATTATTAAGCAATATACTTTATTTTAACTAAGTTACGACAATTTAGTTAAAATAACATACAAACATAATAACATTAATAAAATAACAATAACAGGCAATAGTTTGTTAAACCTATTATTCTAACAGCCTATAATATTATCCTCGTCTACGTTATGAGATAGTCCCAAGATAGCTAAAGACAGAAGCATTACCAAGAACTGTCTGCTTAGTAACTGGAAACTGTGTTAGGAGTGGGTACACTTGAGTTCCCACAACGCCACTTCCGTAGTTCTAGATTATGTTCCGCTGAAGTTTATTAAGTTCGTTGATTGAGTTTCTGTTAGATATTGATCGGTTCAATACACCCGTGTTCTCGGAATTATTTCTCAATGACGTAGTTTCATATTTTAAGTGAGATACTTAGGTAATTGTCGTCCAAAATCTGTTATCAGTATCTTTAATAGGGATTCAACACAAAACAACATTTTTTGTTGAATCCCTATTAAAGATTTGAACATAATCCATTTTTCTCGCTAAATTTACACGCGGTTCTTTCTTACTTTTTTTCTTACTTTTTCTTGATTTTTTTCTTACTTTCGAATTAGATTAAGTTGCCTAATCGTATAAAATTTAACCTGCTAAATACGAGTAGAAATTGCATTGTGGGTTTCCCACACACACTTAGACGTACTTAAACATTTAAGAGTATGTGATATTTCTACTAAAGTGTTAAATATACAGAATACTACAAATTTTATAGGCGTAAAGATATCATAAATTTCTCGAAAACTGTAGTATTTTAATTAATTTCTTTAGTTTTACGTTAAATTTATCCTTTTTCCAGTAACGCTGTTTTTAAATAATTTTGACCTTATCAATTTTGGAGAATTTCGGAAATGTAATTTTGTGAATATTTTCAGCAGTATCTCTAGAAGTATCTATAGCTCTAATAAAACTGTAGAATCGGCGTATTTATATACTGAAGTTATTTACGAAAAAATGATTTAGGGTAGTAATAGTAATTATAGAAAACAAAAAATACTTTTTTGAAATGTTTTAAATTATTATCTCTTTGTCTATTTATATATTACTCTATGTATGTGAACACAATTAAGATGTAATTTTTTTCGAAAATATTAGGGTTGTTCTGATGTAACATTAATTTTTTATTTCATCGGTATCAGTTTGCTCAATGAGAAGTTATGCCAATTTAATATTAAGAATACATTTCTATTACATTGTTACAATAGCAAAGAAGTACCCAACTACTCTACAAGTCATTATTACACCAATATATATTGTATTTAAGTACATCAATATAAGATTTTGCTTGTTTTGTTTTAGCATAATGACATTTCCCACCTAGCGTACATAGACGAAATGAGCGTGGCCAGAGGTTGAAGTGTAAAGTGGTGCAGGAGAAGTACCTTCTTAAGTACGTAATCTGAAAAAATAAGCGACATAATATTATCCAATATAATTTAACGTAATCCAACCCAACACAATATAGTACACTATAACCTTATCGAACATAGCCCAATCCAATACAACATAACTTGACATAATCCAACCCAGCTTATCATAATCTAGTACGATCCAACATAACAACATAACCCGATATTACTCAACCCAGCATTAACCAACATAAGCCAAAATAACCCAACCAAACTCAACATAACAATATAATCCAACTCGATACAATACAATTATTTCACCCAAGATAGCTCAACCCATGCCGACATAACCTAAACCAAGACAATATAATCCAACCCAATCCAAGATAATCCAACCAAACATAACCCAACATAACCCAAAATAGTCAAAACTCGACCCAAATAAACCAACATAACCCAAGTTGAGCCAATATAACAGAATATAATCAAACTTGACTGAACATAACCTAACGTAACCCAATGAAACCCAACGTAATCAAGCCCAGACCAAAATAACCCATTCAAACTCTACCCAGAACCGATATAATTCAACTCAACTATATTTAATTCAAGTAATGCAACCCAATTTAACATAATTATACTCAACCCAGCATAAATTAAAATATAACCCAACCTAACATATCCTAGCAAAAATCGATCCAACACAATCTAATATAACACAACATTATCTAACGTAATCCAATCCTATCTGAAATGCCCCACATCACCCAATCCAAAATATAACCTGGTATAACCTAATTCATCCCAAACCGATGTAACTCATCCCAACCTCACTCTACCCAACCCAACATTACCTAATCCAATGTTACCCAACATAATCCGACCCATTAACACAACATAACCTAACCCGACCTAACATAAGCCAATAAAATGTAACTTAACATAACCTAACTCAACCTAACATAACCCAACCTAATTAACCATCCTCAAAATAACTCAATGTAACCCAACATAACCTGACGAAATCAAATATAACCCAACCCAATATAATAATAAAAAAATGCCACATAAGCTAATTCAACATAAGCCAAACTAACCAAATAGAAAGCAAGCCAACTTAACCCAACCCAACCCAACATAATCCATTGTGACCCGACCCGACAAAAATGAATCTAAAAGAGCCCAACATAATCTAACATGACCTAACCCAGCATATCCCAATCTAAAATAACCTAAATATATGGTTGATTCCATCAGAATATGTGCAAAGGCAATATTTTTAAAAATTCATTTACAATGCAATAAAAAAGTGCCTAGCTAGCGGAAGTGTATTAATTACAAGAATGTATAGAGTACTTATAAACAGCAATAGATGGTGCTACGTGTATTTTAAATTGCGAAAATAAATTTTCGGGCCGGACATAAACTTAATCTTAAATTGCATATATATATATATATATATATATATATATATATATATATATATATATATATATATTTATATATAGGTATTCTAAAAATATGCAAAAATAAAGATGGAGGGTGCATCTTTATTTTCGCATATTTATTCCCCAGAGATTTACAAATTTACAGGTAAATTGGAGCAATTACCATAGACGTAATTTTTTAAATATGCACCATATATTTACACCCTTGAAAGGTATAGTAACAATATAATTAGATTGAATATACTTTGAGAGAAATTTATATTTCTAAATAGTTTAATGGAAATACTATATGCTCTTGAATATTTATAAATGCCTACGGGACCATCGCAGTGCGAGTTCTGCTCGTGTTTGACAGGTTCTTTATGATATTTTCATTTAAAAATTCGTCATACCAATCATGATTATTTATGCTGTAATTTTTACTTGAGTTGTAATTTAGATTTCATTAATTTTTGACCAAATACCCATCTGACGTAATACGATGTTGAAACTTTCCGTATAGCTCTCATTACCAATATTCCCGACTTTTATAAATTTATCCAACAGATAATTCTCTACACACACATACATACACACACACACACACATATATATATAAATATATATATATATATATACATGTGTGTGGAGAAAATATATAATGGGATATAACATTTTTTCGGCGGCTTTTGGAAATTATGTTGGAAAAAGTTACATTATTATTTAATTATGAACTTATATTTCCAAAAATTTTCATTTTATACGCGACGAGTTAAACTTTTCTTTTCGCTTAAAACTGTAAACCTAAAAATATAAAATTAATTTATTATATATAACGTTTTTAATTGAATCTTTATTTTTGTTTATAAGCAATCTACTTTTTTTTGCCAAATACATTTTCAGAAAAACACCTGCGACAAATATACCGAAAGAGACCGAGATTATTTACAAATGTCCTCTTCTTTAATTTTGGATTTAACTTTAAAAGAACTGCCTCAAAAAAATCCTAGAATTAACGAATTTACCATAACGTAATAAAATTTTATTTTGTGGAATACAAATAAGCTAAAGTGTAGTAAATAACATTTTTGTTACGACATTTGCCAGAATAAATTGCTTTTGAAGTACCCACTTTTCTTTACAGTCTTACGTGTGCACTAAAGTATGTAAAAAATATTACGACTGAAAGTAATAACCAAAATAAGGATAAATACCTTTAAACAAATAATTAAAAATTGAACATGGAGTGTTTTTTGTTTTAATTTTGAATAAATGTTTACTTGATGGATCCCTTAGTATGAAATAAATCAATTCAAATGAATAACATTTTCCTTTACACACACCAGATGGATATTTATATAAGGAAATGTTCATTATGATTCAAATATTGGGCTCTATGAGCCTTATTTCACAAAACTAATTACCGATTACACTGATATTTTAGTTTTTCCCTGAGTCTTTTTTCAGGAGATTCTAATTATGAGTATGAAACACGTAATTGTATTGTTGCACCAATTAATGTGTTGTTGCACCATTCTGAAATATATGGTTCTATTAATTAATATATTTTTGGACCAATTAATTTCTGTTGAACCAATTAATATCCATGAGACCAATTATTGTACTTTGATCCAATTAACCAACATCCTTTATTTTTTACTCATATTTGTCCACTTAGTTGCAAAATACATCTTGTAAAGACTAGTAAGAAGCAACTATAATATAGCAATTTGCTATCATTTCTTTCATTTATTGAATATATTTGGCGTTAATTTTGTAGAAATTCATTATTCACAATTAAATGAAACTAATTGATGTAGTATTATTTCTACTTTCTTGAATTTCTTTACCACGACCTAGGTTTCGTTGTATTACAACATCTTCAGGTGGGATATTAGCAAAGATCTTTGCTAATATCCCACCTGAAGATGTTGTACGAATGGTGCAACAACTTAATTGGTGCAACAATATACACTTACTTATTTAGAAATAATACTACATCACGTAGTTTCATTTAATTGTGGATCATTTCTTTTTTTATTTCAAAACATACTTCACATTGACAGTATCGAGAATAAATCACTTTCTATGCAAAGGTACATGCATAATACCAGTATCTATATAAAATATAAATGTGTTACGTAAACAAAATAATTTTCAAGTTGTAAACTTTGAAATTCGGTAAACATTTTATAAATGTACAAACAACAAGGCGGAAATTTTCCGTGAGCCGTCAAACAAGTCATATTTTTGCGTGTAAACGAAATTGGATTCTACAAGACTTCCAAAGTAAGTCTTAAAATGTCAAACATAGCTTAAGCTTGAAGATTTGTAACAAATGAGGCTTTAATGAGGTGTCCAAGTTTAAACTTGATGTAAAATTTCATGTTAGCGAATTAGTACGTTAATTTATTTGAAAAATTGCTTCATTTTTTTAAATTAATATTGTGGGAGATTGTCTGAGTTCAAGTTTTTAGACCTATTTTGTTACTAAGTATATTCTTATGATTCTGATACCTTAGTAAGTTGAATTCCTAGTATTTATTGAACAAATTTTGATAAGTGTATATGACTTTATGTATTGTAATTATGAAACCGCGTTAAAGAATTAAGGGCTTGTCGAAGACAAAGTATTTAAAAGAACTCAAGTTTTTCACACTGGGCGATTCTTCGTACAATGTGACATAAAATAAACCTTCTTTACATTTCAAACAATTTGGTTCCATAATCAATCAGTCAATTTGCATGACAGTGTTGTCTGATGTTTTGTTAGCGACTAGCATTTGGAATTACAATAAATAAAGTACGGGGTCATATTTAAAAGTTGCTGGAATTGATCTCAGTGTTCAATATTTTTCACACGGTCAATTGTAGGTTGACCTGCCACGAATGACACCAAAACATAATTATGTGTTTGTTTTGGCCCTTATTCCGGTGGAAGTGATAAATGTTGTATATAAAGAAATATTTTAGGTTTTTAAATAAAGATAATTCGAATAACTAATATATATTATTATAATGTAAATATCTTGAAATAATTATTTTAGGATTAGTATTATTATAGACTTATCTATAATTAGTAGTTAATATTTAATAAATATTATTACGTTGTTTTATGAATAAAAGAAGTCAGAAAAAACTCCACCACTGTCGTGTTTTGATCTAGCCTACAAGCTCTACGCAACAATCCGATAGATACACTAGTATATCACTTCATTACGCTAGACAATGATCCGAACATAGACACTTGGGTTGGCCAAAGGAATATAATTGATGTAGGTTTTGTGTAAGGAGAAATCAATCTATACGTGAAAAATACATATGTATTTAGAGAAGAAATTGACATCTTTAAAATTTCATCGCTGGCTGTATCCTTATACGCATATCATATGAGGAAACACTGGAAAAGTTTTAAAAAGCTTCCATTTTTTTTAGTTTTAGATTCAAGAAATAAATTTAGATACAACTTTCATCTCGTAGCGTAAATTAATAAACGAAGAAATATAATTAATTACATAGATAAAATTTCTTTGTTTGAAAAGAAACAAACTCCTATGATGCATATATATATACACACACATATATATATATATATATATATATATATATATATATATGTGTGTGTGTGTGTGTGTAGAAAATATATAATGGGGTATAGCATTTTTTCGGCGGCTAGTGAAAATTATGTTGGAAAAAATTAAATTTTTATGTGTAACGTTTTAATTGAATCTTGCTTTTTTATTGTAAGCAATCCGCCTTTTTTTGGCAAATACATTTTCAGAAAAACACCTGCGACAAATATACCGAAAGAGACCGAGATTATTTACAAATATATATATATATATATATATATACATACATATGTATGTATGTATATATATATATATATATATATATATATATATATATATATAAATAAGAACGGAGCAATGGATAAATGTAATTTTTTGAAACGCTATACGCTCGATATACGTAACTTTCTCTACAGGGAAATATTTTCATTGTCATTTGCCATAAATTCACGAAAATAACGACTATTAGTCTTTTCCCGTCATCTAAAAAAAATATGCGTTAAAGCTAGTGAGATAATATGGAAAACACAAAGGAAAGTGAAAGAATAAATTACAGGCATAACGGTAGGATTTGAAATCTGTTTTGGGTACTTTTGAATTTCATACCATTATATTCACTATTTATTTGTGAATCCTATGGATACAATTCCAGCACGTGCAACTGACTGTTATGGAACCATAACTTAATGGGTATCTGACATCGCTATTAAACCCCAATTTAACGTGTGTTTTTTCACCGGTTTTATTAAACCGACTTACTGACAATTATAATCTCTCCAATACTTGCGAACTGAATTGTGCTTGCGAAATACCCTAAATATTTTTTTCACTGATTGGTTTCTGTATAAAAAAGAAAAAAATATAAAAAAAAGTATAAAACTCTGAAAGTATGAGTAAATATATAATACAAAATATTTTAAACGGACCCAGGAATTTTTAAGTGAATAGATACGAATATCCGTTTGTTATTTAATATATTTCTCAGTATCATAGCCTTTCTCATTAAGTGCAATAAGAAGTGTGTCATTGTCTCCATTAAAATTTTAATATTGTTAAGCAACAAATTTATTTTATATAAGATATAACAACATAAGTAAATCGTTTGCTCAAACCTTTATTCTCAACTTCCTATCACATTATCCTCGTTTACATTACACGATAATCTTAAGACACCTAAAGCAAGAGTATTACTAAGAACTGTCTGCTTCGTAGCTAGAATGTGTTAGTATAGATCAACCTCAGCTCCCAGAAAGCAACTTCAGTGGTCCTTGATTACTTTTAACTTTTGACGTCTAATAATCGTTCTGTTTATTTTAAATTTGGCAGTAAACTTAGATGAAAAATGTTATTCGCAATTAAATGAAACTACGTGATGTAGTATTATTTCTACTTTTTTTAAGTTCTTTACCACGGCCTAGGTTTCGTTGTATTACAACATCTTCAGGTGGGCTATTAGCAAAGGTCTTTGAATGGATGAATCTTTTTGTTAATAGCCCACCTGAAGATATTATATTACAACGAAACCTAGGTCGTGGTAAAGAAATTAAAGAAAGTAGAAATAATACTACGTCGCATAGTTTAATTTAATTGTGAACAATGAATTTCTACAGAATTAACGCCAAATATATTCAATATTTTAAAAATGTTACCTATTGAATGTAATACTTATTTCAAGATGAACATCTTAATCTGGTATTTCTCAATTATTTTTTTTTCTGCTTCTTCATCAAAACAAAATTTTAAATTATGTCATTATTTTTCCTCAAACGATTATACGGAAAGAGTCGCATAATGACTACATAATTAAACTAGTTAACTACGAACAGAACTCGCAGTACGAGAGCTCTAAAAGAACTTGATATGTGTTTAACTTTAATTATTCTGTTTTCTTTTTTTGTTTATTTATATGATATTTGAAATAAAAAAATATATGCTTTGGTTACTTCATTTGCACCCTCTAAAATTTTTTATTTAAATGATTTTTATTATTAACTATTGAAATATACGCGGGTTAATTTGCTCTATTGCCACGTCAAATTTTAAAATACAGCGACAAGCTTGCCATCCCATAAGGGTTCATTTTTTTTCCTTTTGAGGTATGGAGCCTATACTGTTTGTTAAATGTTAGTTAAATATGAGAATATTACTCTTTTAAAAGCAAACTTTTGCGCCTGGCTAATTTTCATATCGATCGCTAGTGATGCGCGTGCAGGCTTTTGGGCCTACTTGTGAACTATGACGTGTCAACATTGTAGTAATATAATAAGCAATGAAAACATGTTAAGACAAATATATAATTTTTAGGCCATTTTAAATTATGTCAATCATAGTTTTTCCTGCCATGGTTACTTTCGTTGTAATTTAGATTTAAATAATTTAATTAATTGTGACAAAAAACACGTCTCACGTAATGAGATGTTATAATTTTTTATCCATATATGCAGCAACATCAGCAACTTTTTTAAATACAACGATAGTTTTTGAGATATTAAGAATTCTTTTTGGGGTTATTGTTAATTAAGTTAGAGACAATTTACATTTCTGAATTCACGTCCTCCTAAACATTTTAATTGGGTTGTTGTATCAATTAAAATACTATTGAATGAATTTATGTATTGCGCAACCCTTCAATGTAATTATGTACCAATTAGTTGATTACTGAACCAGATAATGCATTATTGTTTCACTTTGATATTTATTATATGATACCATTGGACCAAATAATGAATTTTGAACCAATTAATGTATGTTGAATTTAACCTACACTTGTACATGTTTGTTCTTATCCCACTGCTTGTTTGCATAAAATTACCTGTCTTTAGTACACACAATAAAAATTAATTAATAGTGACTTTCATCTTAATATATTAACATAAAACTAAAAATATGATTAAATTTTTATTTCTTTCATTATTTTAAAACATTTCTTAACTTTTTTAGTACCCATAATCCTAAATTGTGTGCAAATAATTACATTTGCAAAGCTGCAGGGCTAAAGCAGCACATACATATGGAGAGCATGAGAAAATCTTGATTGAACAGAATAATTTACAAGATTCTAACTTCATAATTCGGCATATAATATAAATTTACAAACAACCAGGTAGTAAATTTTGCATTAGCCTTTAAATAAGTCATATTTTCGTATATAAACAAAAGTGAATTCCTGAAGACTTTCAAAATAAGCTTTAAAACATCAAAACAAAGCTTAAGCTTTGAGACTTGAAATGAACGAGACATTGTTGAGCGGTCCAAAGTTAAACTTGGTATTGTAAGTCCAGGTTGCTTAAAAGAATGAATAGGTTAATTTATTTAGTAAGTAGCGAATTTTTTTAAAAATAATATTTTGGGAGAATATCTAAGTTGCCATCTTACGATTTATTTTATTACTAGATTTTTTCCCTATAGTTCTTATACGTAAAGCTTCTGTTCGAAAGGAATTAAATAAAGCTTTTTGTTATTCATTCCCAAAATATGTTACACCTTATCAACTCTTTTTTTTCCATAAATTTATGTCTCGATCACGGCAAAATATTATGTAGCAAGAATATTGTAGCTTAATCTATATAAATACTCGAAAGTTAGCTATAAACGTGTTCGCTATTCAGTCAGATTAAAATGTTTAATATATATATGATATTGGAGACACGAACAGCGTTTTTTCTATTATGCTGTTGCTAATACATGTATATATTTATATGTGTGTTCCGAAACTCCATATGGTGATGTTATATTGATAAGTATTACCACTTCTTCTTAGGGAGGAGAGCGGTTTATTTTATAGTAGGCTGATTAAATGCCGTGCGTTTCAGAGCCTCATTTATGACCTTGAGTTTGTTGACAGTTTTAGCTTCTTTGAAAATCAAACGTTAATTTAGGATATTTTTGCTTATATAACTATACCTTCTATAATGCTGGGCATTAAATTTTCCAAGGAACTGATCATTATTCTTAGAGACGCTTGAGCGGTAAACGATCTCATATCATTCGACAAAACGTGATATAATTATTATATTCGCGGTCTTTGTGTCAGCTGAGTGATTTTAAAATAAAAATGCGCCTGTTCCACAACTTCACACCACGAAACTCTTGCTTGGGATAAGTTAGTAAAGAGCACGATGTAAGAGGGAGTTCACATGTGTTTTGCTCTTAATACGCATCCCATTTTCATGGCGTCATGGTGTGTTGTCATATTTTCTCCATAAAGACAAGGATTTCAACAAATTAAATCAAAGCAAGTCGCTATCAACAAAACGAGTGCTAAATTTGTTTTTTCACAATAAACTTGACCGTTCAGCAGATTATATATAGTGCAATATTATGGCTGTTTACCTATCTAATCTTATCAAACTTTAGAAGCATATATCGTAGCAGTATATATGTTATCTTACTAAAATTATTGCTATGCTAGGTATGGAAAATATCCTCTGTCTCAAAACTACACAAGATATTTTATTAAAATAAATTTTCATTGAAACTTTATTTTCAATCCTATTACCCTAATTTTTTTTAGAATTTTACTCACGTATAGTTGAAAAGGTAGAGGGCACGATTATACACTTTTTTTATACATATTTCATCAACCATTGACCTAAATAAAAAAATCCTTGACTATATCGCTTCTGAATACCTATATTACTTTTTTTCATAATTCCATGACTTCACTGTCTACGTACCAAATTTCTTCTATATAATGGCAACTGCAACAATAATGGCAACAGTCTCCGTAAAATTAGTGTGAAATACGAACAGACAGAGAGACGGACGGACGTACAGGAACAAATTATAAGGTCTTCCTTTTTGCTTTTTAGTTACAAAACCCTAAAAAGAAGCTAAAAAAACAGAAGAAAGAAAGTCGTGTCTACGCTTTTAGAAAAATAAAAGAGTATTTCAAATCTCTTACTGAAAAGTACATACTTACTTCTGCGACTTATACTAGTGACAACATTGACGAAGAAAATAAGACAGTGACGTCAGAAATTTTGACAATAGGTTCACCTCCACCTAAAAGTAAAGCGGCACAAAAATTCTAGTCAATGAATATAGAGCAGCAAGTCTATATTATCTTAAATTGAATAATAATAAAGCAACAGTTATCTTGACTTCGATCCTCAAAATTATGGAAACAAATTTTTTAGAATTCAATATAGAATCATCATTCATAGTGTATAAAGCAAAGGCAAAAATTAACACGGTCGTTGAAAAAAGATTTCAAGCCATGGTTGTCACTCACTATTCATTGCGATGGTAAATTTATCGAAGACATAGTAGAACATCAAACTGTAAATCGTTTGCCCATTTAAATATCAGGACAGTGCATGGATCAACTTTTGCCATTTTATAAGCTTGATGGTGGAATAGGGGATATGCGTGTTTCAGCTTCACGTGAACTATTATGTCTTGAATCTTAAGATACCAAGGTATATGCATGTACTTCGATACTATCGAGGTTAACCCCTGGTCAAGGAATCGTACCTGTATCGTGTTAAAGAAGAAGATGGACAAATATTTGCTTTAGTTTGCCTGTCACCACCATATAATGAAAATAATGTTAGAATCAGTTTTATTGCATATTCTTGGTATATTGAATGGGTCAGACATATTTTTTTAACGTTTAAAGTGCTAAATCCAATATTAATTACACACAGTTCAGCATATTCTCTTAAGATCCAGACGCTTTCAGATCCGTGGTAGATGTTGCAAGGAGAGTAATTTCATTTGCTGAAAAATAGCTATATAATTCCTGATAAACACAAGTAGATTATTAAAACTTGCAAGTACCTTCTTGGGAGTCGTAACTAGCAAAGGAACTTAGTTAAGATCCCAACTGATCTTCATCGTGCACGCTGAAGCAATTACGTAAAGGAAATTTACTGTCTTAAACTTGTATGTTAAAAACGAATTGAAAATTATCAAAGAAAATTCAAAATAATTAGGTTTCTATGTTTTGTTTGCTGTAATTTTTATGACAAGCTGATCTCCATCTCCTACAGTATATTAGACAAGAAATAATTGATGGCTTTTAAAAGAGCTTAAAGGTTTTGAAAACATGGGCAAAACAACAGCAAAAGTGGCTTTAAAAACTCTTGAATAAGAGCTTCTTGCTAGCATTCTTGGTGTCACACCATCGATTCAACCCACCATCGAATTTTTATTCAGGTAGATATCAGGTACTTGCAACGTCTACACCCATTCCAAAGAATCTGGATCTCAAGAGACTATACTGAAGTGAGTGTTCTCGCTATTCTACGTTTTCTTCGATGAATCAATTTCATTAGATATATATATATATATATATATATATATATATATATATATATATATATATATATATATATATATATATATATAATAAAATTACAGAAGAAAGATACGTACGTAAAGTTCTACTAATTATAATCCATAATGACGTGATTCGTAGAAGAACTAAGGTCACCGATGTAACTTGTAGGTTTTGGCAGTCTGAAGTGTTAGTGACCAATCCATATAGCACACAGGCTCGACAAACGTTGTGGAAGAAAGGTTTTCGACTCACAACCACGTATTAGAAGAAGCAGAGTGAGACAGCTCCCTTCTAAGTGAACAAATAACTTATACCAAGGTCGCGAGAAACCGTTGGATGCATGTGGCACAGAATGGAACTTTATAGAATCTATGGAAGAATTTTCTGTGTAACAGCGAACGCCTTCCGTTTTCAAATATAAATTGCAGGTATTTATTTCATATAAGAAATTTGCAGGCACTTAAATTTGCATGGAAAAGAAAATTTATAAATTTACTTTTAATTTTTATTTTTATTTATTTAGAAAATTTAAAAAGTTGCCTTTGACTTGTAACATTTTAAAACATGTTATAACAAATCTTAAAATGTTAAACAAAACAAAAGCCTAAAACCGCGATCAAAATAAGATGTTAATTTAATATCCAATATGCAGGTTAAAATTATTTAAAAAAAATTATGACATTAATTGTGAATAATGAATTTCTACAAAATTAACGCCAAATATATTGAATATCAAAAAATTATTGTTTTTGGTTATTTGGTGAATACTTAAGTATTTGATATCGATTTTATACATTACATTAGATAAAGCCTTAGTTTGTTTATCAAGCATATATATATATATATATATATATATATATATATATATATATATATATATATATATATATATATACATACATATATATATATATATATATATATATATATATAAATATACATATATATATATATATATATAATGTATATATGCATCTAAGGAGTTATTATTTAATTGGCACAGCGACATCATTTTACGAATTGTTCTCGAACCTAGAACACATAATAATTTTTAACGGTTCTGGGATTTAGGCCTGTAATAAATACATATAATTTATTTTTCAGTTTTAAAATATTTATGTTTCCAAATTTTCTCAACCTAATTATATTTAAATGTATCAATACTATTAAATGAATTCTCAGAAAAATATACGTGGTAAAGCACCAAATCACCAGAATAATATATTTTCATTTCTGCAAGATAACACTGGTATTGTACAACATCCAAACCCAAATAAGAGGTTCTCTACTTTTTATCACTTACATGATGCCACGTGGTTTATTTTATCATAAAATCTATAGTTATAGCACCTGCATACGGGTAACATATTTAAAAATTCACTTACATGACGCCACGTGGTTTATTTTATGATAAAATCTATAGTTATAGCACCTTCATACGGGTAACATATTTAAAAATTCACTTACATGATGCCACGTGGTTTATTTTATGATAAAATCTATAGTTATAGTACCTTCATACGGGTAACATATTTAAAAATTCATTTACATGATGCCACGTGGTTTATTTTATGATAAAATCTATAGTTATAGCACCTTCATACGGGTAACATATTTAAAAATTCACTTACATGATGCCACGTGGTTTATTTTATGATAAAATCTACAGTTATAGCACCTTCATACGGGTAACATATTTAAAAATTTACTTACATGATGCCAGGTGGTTTATTTTATGATAAAGTCTATAGTTATAGCACCTTCATACGGGTAACATATTTAAAAATTCATTTACATGATGCCACGTGGTTTGTTTTATTATAAAATCTATAGTTATAGCACCTTCATACGGGTAACATGTTTAAAAATTCACTTACATGATGCTACGTGGTTTATTTTATGACAAAATCTATAGTTATAGCACCTGCATACGGGTAACATATTTAAAAATTCACTCACATGATGCCACGTGGTTTATTTTATGATAAAATCTATAGTTATAGCACCTTCACACGGGTAAAATATTCAAAAATTCACTGACATGATGCCACGTGGTTTATTTTATGATAAAATCTATAGTTATAGCACCTTCATACGGGTAACATATTTAAAAATTCACTTACATGATGCCACGTGGTTTATTTTATGATAAAATCTATAATTATAGCACCTTCATACGGGTAACATGTTTAAAAATTCACTTACATGACGCCACGTGGTTTATTTTATGATAAAATCTATAGTTATAGCACCTTCATACGGGTAACATATTTAAAAATGCACTTACATGATGCCACGTGGTTTATTTTATGATAAAATCTATAGTTATAGCACCTTCATACGGGTAACATATTTAAAAATTCACTAACATGATGCCACATGGTTTATTTTATGATAAAATCTATAGTTATAGCACTTTCATACGGGTAACATATTTAAAAATTCAGTGGAACATTTTTTTATTAATTAAATGCAAAATGTATCTTCTTTGTACACTATTTCTTATTCCCATTTTTCCTTTATAGGATACAGAATACAGGTAAGTTAATACTTAGCAATATTCACCTTCCCACTTTCCACAAAAAAGGAAGCCAGTATTATATTATATTAACAAAAAAGTTTCTAAACAATGTAATGACGGCTGTTGGACTATTCTACGGTTATCAACCCCGAGTGGGTCCAGTTTCCGTGTATCAGGGCCCAGTTTTAAGCTGAAGGAAATAATAAGTTTTGTTCCCGACTTTCCGCATAACTTTCATCACAGAAAAAGTACAGAAGCTTTTCGGATATAATTAACAGAAAAGACTCACCCAAATATCATCTCGTGAAGTTATCATGTTTAGAAATGATAATGATGTAGAAAACATAAGATTTGTTAGATAATTCAGAGCCGTCCGCCATCTAAGCAAGTCGGTGTCAAATACATAAAAGGATCTTTTAATGAGCTACGTTGTCGGACTTCAAAGGCAAAAATTTCCACGAATTTATTCAACACTTCATTCACCTCAGATAGGTATCCTAATAAACCTTAGATATTATTTTAAAATCATATCTTATTTTAAGATCATAGATCTTTATTTACCGCCAGAAAAAATTATTATGTCATTTCAGCACAATCACGAAAAATATCCTAGGTTCCTCAGGTAACGACAACACGAACAAGAATCCAGTAGAAACATTTTATCACGTTCTAGAATAGATATGCTTCATTTATACTCCGACGTAAGACAGAATATTCACTATTAAGTTACGTACATTACGTAAACCATGTTTTGTACAGATCTAAAAACGAAAACTACTTTCGTCCAGAAATTTATTTAAATTCCATCCATGAAAACTAGAGTTGCGTATCAAGAGAAAATTAACCATTGCTAAAATTTGCATCCAACATCATGAAGAATAATCTATACATGAGCGTTTCCAGATTATAGTTCTTGATATAAATTAAAAATATTAGAGACAGGAAGAAGTTAAATGCGGCTCCAACCGGTCCTTGTCCTAAATTTTACCTTGCTTAAAACATAAAAGAAAAAATCGTTATACAGAAATTCAGGATTGAATTGCATAATTTTATTTATTTAAGAGTAATTTTAAACTTCAACGTATTTACACATTTAGCGAATTTATTGCTAGACCGACCATAAATTTCAAAAACGAGTAACTCTTTGTTAATTATAATAAAACTTTCTAGTGTGTAAACTGGAATAATCTGTAGATATGGATGAGGAATAATTTGTGGTGTAATTTATCAATATCTGATCTTTCGGATAAATTATTATCCTGCTTAAAATATATATATTATCTTTGAACGATGTAGAAAAATTGCAACATATTAAAAAAAAGCCGAGTTTGTTAATAAATTGATATAATATTTTTTTTCTAAATCTTTCCAAGGCTTTCTCCTGCACAATAGTTGCCTGAAAATGTATCGATACTTTGAGATATGTTTTTGAATAAAAACATCATTCACAGTACTTAATATATTCTGAAAAAAAACTATCACTTACCTAGGGAGTAGTGAGCATTTTGAGCAATAATTTTGTTTGTAGAAGAAAATGTTAACAGTTAACATGTAGATAAAATTTGGTAAGGATATCAAATTAATGACACTAAGTATTGACTCCACGAGTGTATAGAGTATTAAAGTAATCAAAATTATTTATTAGGGTACTTTTCACAGTTAATCGGTCAGAAAAGGGTAACAACAAAGGGCAATATCAGAGAGGGCCATGTCATGTATAAATATAATCGGGCCGTTTAATTAGATTTAAACCGGCTTCTTGCCATGTGTATTTAATTAAGTTAAGTAGCTCAGCTCTAATATCGTAATGCAAGTACCTGATACCATGTTTCAATTGTGACACAAAATTTTCCGTTCCGTGACCAAAAGCTTCGTATTACGCGAAGCGAGCTTTTATTTACGAAAACTTGTGGCAATATTTATTAGAAAATGTTAATTTGATTTGAACCTTATGAAGAAATATTGTTGAATTTTTGACAGCCTTACCTGCAAAATTAGCCTGACTGCATAAAAATTATTTTATCGTAAAACCGAGAAAGGCTATGAAATCTTTTTTCCCACTTACCTCGTGGAGGAGGATGTTATCGAAGCAGTGCTAAAATACTATTGATGATAGCTGATGATATTTCCTTAACTTGCTAAATATTCATTGAGATCATTATCTGGAGCATATATTTGTATTTGGTGCACGTTAATTTAAACATTAGAAACTACGAGGATATATCAGATGGATAGACACATTTACACAAACATGACGAAATTATAAGAAGTCTGTGTTTGAATATAGAACACTAAAACAAAATTGCTAAGTTGTCAAAGAATAATCAAAAACTCTTCGGTCTCTCGCTCGGAATGGTTTATTATCGACAATAATAGTAATTCAAGCAGTTAATCCTATTATCGGAAGGCGCTATTATCCTCTGGTTAATTAGTTGATAGGAAACGCATTACAATAATTAGGAAAAAACATGATCCTATAAGAGGGCAGCTTTAAAAACACTCAACAATCACTGTTTAAATGAAGGAAATAATAAATTCTGAAATAGTCATTAAATTATTTCGGGCTCTAGTTAACATGAAAAGATCATTTAATTTATTTTTGACTATTTTATTTCAATGAGTAAATTTAATTGCAAAGCTAGCATTTGCATTGCTAGCTTTGACCTTTTTGTTGAAAAGTTTGAAAATGGTGGTTTGAAAAAGAAAAAAAGTATGATAATGGAAAATACTTTTAATGGCAAGACATTATCTGCTTACTACATAAATATGCATATACATCTTAGCGTTCTTATCTAAGAAGGGGCATTTTTTGGTAAATAAAAAAAAACATTACGCTCAAAAACCAAAAATATTGCTCTTGACATCATTGGCTTATGTTCACCTCCGTGATGCGGAATAAATGTATATAAAATAAATGGAAATTGATACCGTGAAAGCGAGACAAACAAATAAACAACCCACTTTCGTATTTTGAAGATTTATTAGGATCATTTGTTTGAAATAATAGATAATTTGAAATTCGGTTACGCATTCAAAGTACGTTCACGAAATGTTGCGAACCGAATCTGCTAATTGTTCATGGAAAAAAATATAATTTAGTGAGAATAATATTCAATTTATTATACTTATGTAAGGATTATATTAATAAGAATTATATTCGATTTCATTATTGCCAAAATTTTTAACTTGGACATGGGAATTTAAATACATAGTTCTAACAAAATTTATTTTTACATTGTTAATTTGCCCTTCTTAAATAAAATTTTAATAAGAAGATTTATAGTTTAAAAGGAAACTAAAAACACGCTTTTCTAACCAAAGAACTCCTTTAGATAAAAATCAGACAATCCCGATCTGTAGTTAGATCCTCCCATTTAAAAAATGCAAAAAATTAACTCATTGAAACAATTTATACAGACGCAAACTCGATAGGTTTACTGGAGTTCATCGAGAAGTTGCTATAATCACCTCCCTTCCCATCATCATCTTAGCTCGATGGAAATATTTTAAATCCAATCGACAATTAGAAGCGGGTGAAAAGCGACTTATTATTTTTTTATATACACAACGTTTAATGCAAGTGATTTTAGTAGAAGTGTATTAAAAAACATTGCTAATCATAAATATAGTAAGCAACATAAAAATTATTTAATCTAAAACAGAAAAAAACTATGGAATATTTTAGAAATGTGCCCCACCATCGTTAAAATAGTAAAATAGTACGAGTACATCGTAAAAATATCTTTATAAAATATCAATTGTTATTTTTTCAAGTAACCTGTCGAATTATAATCAATATTTACTGTTTAGCAAATAATGTCGCTATGATTACATAATTTAAAAATATAAAATTTTAATGCTACAGTTTAACCATCAAAAATCGGTTTATAAAAAATGGGGTGTGGCTATGTTATGGACACGGTCGTGTGTTGTAAGTGAATATGTCTATATCACGAAGCGATTTCATCATCCACTTGCATAATTTCCACCGCCCCAACTGCAGATGTACTGGCACCTTCGTTGATCCCCTCGGCCGCATTCATTCTTTTACGTTACGTTTTACGGCACTGCTTGACTCGGTTATATGGTATTTTATTATTACCATTCGATTGTTCTTGAAAAGCCCTTTCCAGCCGTATACGATCTCTGTATTTGGGTTTGGCTTTTCGACGCATATAGGCCAACATTATATATTTTTGATAATGTTTTTTTATTCTAACACCTTATTATATTCACTGTCACTGCTTTAAACTAATGTTTTAAATTCAATCGATATATTTTGATGTCAGCTGATGATTAAAACTTAAACGATCATCATAGCTTTTCCGAATCAAAAGTTATACTAATTGCAAATCTCGATACGCAGCAAAATAACCTCAAAATGCTGGCGCTTCCCCCTCTACAGCGTTGAGATATATTTTTTGATGTAGAGGATAGATTCGAAACTGCAACGCCAAACTGTATCCCCCGATTTTGTTATCATTAGGTTTTTTGAATTGCCTCCGTATGGTAACAAATTTAAAGACGTATTCACGTCAAAATAAGATTACGATTCGAAGAAAAGTATAACAATAAAATTATATAATAACGGAACCTTTGACAAGATTTAAATCATAAAACTTGGAATTAAGTTATTCAAGTCACATGATGTATAATATAATTTTGATATTCCTTTGCATTTCAAAAGGAAACATTAAACTTACCTAGAACACGTGTAAATATTGCATATTAACGCGCCAGTTGTAGTGTTTGTTTAATTTTATTATTTTTTATTTTTATTTTTATTACATACACCAGAACATTTGCATTGTACAACCTCATATAATAACAATAATTGAATTTATTATCCTCACTAAAATAATGGTATATCCTATAACTCTCGCAAATATAATAAAACCTACACCGCTCCCCTACAATAAACTCACTAATATAAGCAGTGGGAAAACCCACACAAACCAGGCTTCCGCTATTGTACTAGAAACATATAAATGCTGTTGGATGTTCCTAAGAGTTAATCTTTGCTAATATCCCACCTGAAGATGTTGTAATACAACGAAACCTAGGTCGTGGTAAAGCACTTAAAGAAAGTATAAATAATACTACATCACGTAGTTTCATTTAATTGTGAAATATGTAATTATAAATGTATGTAATATGAAAATAATTAGATGAGATGAAATTTGGATCTAATTTCAATTTAATTTCGTTGTTGATTGGGGAGAGAAGACATTACAAAACTTTTGTTTAATCGAACATCTCGCGAAGGATATGTCGTTATAAAAATATTGTTGAATTTATAAAAAAAATTATTTAATTTTGAAAAATTCTGAATGTTAAAAAAGAACATCCCACATTTGATAAATGGGAAGGCAAGTACTCCAAATAACATATTTTTCGGTATGAATGTAATTCAATTACACCTTTCCGTAGAATTTCATTATAATCGGTCTTAAACTGAAACAGCTAGGTTGATGTAATACAGAGGTCGACCTTAACAATATACATTAAAAAAGGACGTCATTATTAATTAAAAAACCAATTAAGTGACGATATATGGCAATTGATGTAATATTATATTATGAATGTAGATAGAACAAAATTATCCAGACTACTAATAAAGTCGCCACAATGGAAGCTTACTCACGAGGCTTAGCTTCTTCTATTCGCGAAAGTATATATTCCCAGAATTTACTACGATAGACCCAAGTTCCTTATTTGGTTTACGGGTTGAGTTCCTTGGAAATAAAACATCTTAGTGGTGTATTTATTTTTTCTTTTGTATATTAAGAACATTATAGTATATATTATTAAATATACGGTACTACTGTTTGCTTCGAAGTATGTGTATGGAATTAAGAATAATCCACAATTATTATGATGGTGGAAGTGGACCAAACATTTTTTTCTAGAACTTGATTGGAAGCTTAACAAAGTTTTACAATCATTTTCCAGGAAGCCCTTACAAAGAGGCCCAAAAATTCAGTTTGGTTGAATTTTGAAGTGGCTAGCGGTGAAAAGCAGTAACTAAAAATATACAGAAATTTTCGATTATTTTCTATATTTGTATATTAATTGCGTTTTAAGTGTAACATAAAGTTTAATTCGTTGAAGAAATTTAAGGAGAAAATAAGATCGTGGGGGAATTTCTGCAGCAAAATAATTGTATTTGTTAGGATATATTTTGTAATAAATAGCTTATGACTATTTTATTTTGAAGTAAATTTCAAAATTCAAAAAATTATTTACTCTAACAATTTATTAAAAAATTTACCTCTACCTAAGTTTGGCTTTCTAAAAATAAAAACGTTATAACCAACTATATTATCTTATCTCGTTGTGAATACATTGTTTTAAATTTTTGAATTATTTTTTTAGAATTTTTCTCTGGATTAGTCAATGGGATGAAAACATCCATCTTCTAGCGTCGGGCCCAAATCTCAAAATACATAAAAAGACTTTGATACAAATTTGGCCTTTTTAAACTTTTTATCCATTTATGTATATATTACATAGACAGATAAACATTTTTATAAAGCAATAAGAAAATATTTGATGTCAAATTTTAGTCACAAATTTTATGGTACACAAATTTTTACGATACCACTGGGTATTTTATTAATATTCTGATTTATTATTATGTCTAGAACAGAAACAATCTGAAGAAAAGTCGATACACTCGTAATTAAAAAAAATTATATTATATCATAATAGTCAAGGAAGAAATCAGGACTCGTTGTAAAAACGCCCATTAAACATTTTTAGACCTTTTACATATCGTCACTATTATCAGGTTTGTAATATTTCTTGGTAACCTCTTCATTTACTTCCAAATAAGAAAATACTTAGTTTAACAATTATTTAAAATTACCTGATGTCAAAGTTCTTTTTAGTTAGTAATGCTTTTCCAGCAATTAATTCTTGCCTTGACAGCATGCTGGTTTCATTATAGTTATAAATCTAAGGATAACATAAAGTCTTTAACATAGTGACACGAAAAAGTATTACAACAGAACGTTAAAAAAAATTGGAATCATTTACATATAGTAAAATAAAGCATCAACTAAATGTTAGTTTATCCATTCTAAATATCTTGGAAAACTCAAATGGAAAACTTATATAAACTATCACAGTTCAACTTTATAATACACAAAGAAATTGAATATTAGTAAAAGTAAAGGCAAAGATTTGCCTTGTAGATAAATTTGATAGCAAGCCTAATTGGGTGTATAGTTTATTAATTAATGAAGCATTACAAATTTCAGAATATCGAATTATCTATTAGACAATTCAAGTATCTTATTTATTAGGTAACTATTGTAAGATTCAGAGTATCGAATTACAATTTTTTTAAACTAATGAAGTAAATTATGTAAACTTAATATTAAGATTATTTACGAGAAATATATAATAATAAATAAGGACAACAATATTTAAGAGAAAATGTTGATAGACTTATGTTATTTATAAACAGTTAAATATGAAGTAGTCCAGACTTAAATCCTTATATTAATAATTCAACTCGGTGGTATTGAAATATGAAAAAAATAAGGTTCATGATTGTGTACATGGCTTGAAATTTTTGACTGACCTTAACCTAAATAATTATCCTTAATAGTTCTGGTAAAATAGTAATATCAAGAATGTTTTCAGATTTTTTACACACATGCTTGAAAATCTAGAGAGACTCACATTGCTTGCATCTTTTAAGGTTGTAATGGGGGGAAAAGAAATGTTCGCCCCATTACACATATATAGTTCATTTGCGTTTTATCTAGTATTTTGCTTCGTATTAATTGAAAACTCCGTACGAAAGATATACTTGTAAAATTTCATGTTTATAACCTGACGTTTTGAGACTGGGAACCTAATTATTGGTGTTTATTTCATAAAAGTAAAAGATGGCATAAATATTAACAGATGGATATATAGAAGCTAAGTTATTTATACTTATTATTATCGCTTGCATTAAATGTCGTTTAGAGCGAAAGCTATCTGCTTGGTGACCAGAAGCTTCGCGTTACGTGAGAGGCACACGTTCTTTCCACTAGCTTTCTAAAATTCTTATTATTTCATTTTGTATGATTATTTTATTAGTCCTGGTAATAGTAATAATTTCGTAATATTTTACATGTATATACGTAAATATATTTTACATCAAGACTATGAAAGATTGTTATAATATATTTTCACTAAAATTTGTTCAATTTCTTCGAATTAATTACATGGTAGGGATTGAAGATGCGAATATGTTTACGGTTTAATACGTATTAAGGTTTCTATCTTGATTGTACGCAGAAAAACAAATTAAAAATGGTCAACAATGAGGAATAATCTCTAGATCTTTCCTTCTTCATATAATTTAATCAAGTGCGTAATGAATTATGCAAAACGAAGATTTTGCATTTTTTTCTAAGAATAGCACATATTTATTTTTTTATTTATATCTTCTATTAGAAATTGAATCATATTAAATATATATAGAGGCTACCTGATTAAAATTATTTCGTATTTGTTAGTCTAAAAACTATGGGGTTCAGATATATATTTTTTTTAAATTTTTAAAACTTAATAATTTTTAGATATTTGTAAACCTTGTTTTTGAAAAGCAAACTTATTTTAATTAAGTGATTATTTCTTTAATTTAAAAATAAATTTTATAAATACACTATATTTTATAAAACTCTTACGTAAGTTTTCTAACAGTAGATGGAAATTTTCAGCTGCTCACGGGCTAGACTTCACAATGGACTTGTAATTTGTTTGAGAGAGTTCTGTTGCGTTAATAAAAATACGATATTTCTAGAACACAGGGATGGCGTAGCTTCATTCTTGAATAACTTCTAAATATTCTATATACGAGGCTAGGAGAAGAGACGAATTGCTTGCAATGCAATATCTTTTATATTAAATGTTTTTTGCAGCACAGCTTGATGCAGGCCAATGCTATATTAGTCAGCTATTCCTATTTAGTTTGACAATGTTGCCATACCATTCAAACCTTTTTCAATAAACTTAAGTTATATGTCGCCAAGCCTTTATTTTCAAAAGCGTTCAATTTTTATAAGGTTAGTTTTATGCTTAAACCTAAATTATCAAGGTTATGAACAAAACTAAGATATATCAACATTTATGTTAAGACTTATTTATAAAAAGATTATCATACAATTTTGATACATTGAAGAAAGTAATATGAAGTTTAAAAAAATATAATTTCAGCTCAAATTATTAAATAAAATATTGAATATGAAATATTTTACGCAGATAGACATTTTTAGAGTTATACAATAATAATTTAAAGTGGAATTTTCAAACAAAGAAAAGAAATATTTTAGAACCTACTTAGAAAAAAAAAGAAATGTCAGAGTTCTATTTCAAATAAAAAATTTTAAAAATTCAATGTCAAAACTTAGCTATTGCTTTTTTCTCAAATCCTCTCAGGATAGTTTTTGTTTTAAATCGTTGAGGAATACGAAACTTGTTAAGACAATTTCACATTTTTTAACTATCTAATAGTTATTAAATCTCTCGGCCAGAACTGTTCTATTCATATTTCACAAAAATATTAATTCGTTAACATCGATTTAAATTGTTAGACCCAAAAGTCAATTACTAGGTGGTCATGTGAAAGTTGCGTCTTCAAATTTTAACTCACATCATAATTCTCGGAGCACTTGATACATTTTTTGATGGAAAACCATTGAAATTTATTATTCCTAGTTCGGAAGAAAGCAAATCAAAATCCTAATTAAAAGAAAAAGCAAAATCCTATTTATTTACAAATTTCTTTAAAGGTAAAAAAATTATTGGGAAACTTTGGATTGAAATTTTTTTAAAACCACCACAACAAGTTTGATTTCTTGGTATGATATATTGTAAAAGATATTTTACTGACGATTAGATACTTTTTTAATCCGGCAAGTTATCTTTATTTGTCAGATAAAACACAACCATCAACATAGATCGCACTTGAAGACATTAAATCTAAATTTTTGTATTAATAACACATGACCGGTTATGTTAGATTTTTTGAAACTTGGATATATTGCGTCGACCTACTGTCCGAAACACATTGACTCGAAAAACTTTCAAAATAGGGTGAGGTTAGTGCTATTGGATACATTGTGAAAACACCATGTATTATAATCACGATATATGCATTAACCAATATATATATATATATATATATATATATATATATATATATATATATATATAAATATATATTTTAAAAAATTTCATAATTTTTGGAAGAACCTAAATTGATCCACAATTTTTTAACAACTGGTTTCAGTTATTTATTTTGATCGTTCCACGTAATCAATAAGAGTACCAATTGGATCAATATGATACAATATTTATTCAATATCGTATAAGAGAGGTTGCAGGACGTATTTCATTCTTATTTATTGTTTGAAATCATTCGTAACTTCGGAGCGAGCAATGTTTAATTTCGTGATAAATTACAGCTATAGTATATTTTGTCAAAAAAAAATTATTATTACAATACCTGTCATAGTTACTGAATTTATGTTCTTAAATATATTGACTCAAGAATATTTTGGTTAAGAGTTTACGACACGCCACAAAATGTTTTATTGACTATTTTTACCTCTCTGACATGTTAAACACGTAATTACAGTGTACTTAACTTGTACTTCAAGCCAGAAAATAAAAAATTACGGGTCGTGCTCCATTTATATAAAGTGAGCTATTACATGAAGGCCCAGATTTTAAATTATCCTCGTATTTGCACTTAAATCTTAAGTTTAAATTTGTATTTTAATTATATTTATACCTTTAACAACTTTTCTCCAATATACATGTAATTTCATTTTAGGCCACACAAATTGAGGCGTCAGTAGTTAGCCAGTACAAGTAAAATTTGCCTTTTCGCGTTAGGACTTACAAATTACAACATAATGAGTCGAAAATATTTTTTTATTATTTCTTAATTTTTTTTTAAAATGTAAATGTACAAAATTTCAATAAAATATCGAAGGTTATGAAATATCCTTTCGTCATAGTGACATCTGATATTAAGCTTGCATTGCACAAGACGTCTTCGCACACTTTCAATTAACAGCTGAATGCTTAAATTTTTTTTTTTATTTTAGTCATTATCAAAGGATCTTTTTCTTACTGTGGCTGATAAGACGTCATCATTTGAGGATAAGATGACATCAAGTGAAATTAAAATGCGTTTATCAAAGCAACTACGGTAACTTAAAATATGGTCTACATATTTTTTACAGTTCATTGCTTCTTTTCACCTTGTTTAGCATGGTCTTATAATCAAATTAATCTTATAATTGTAATTGAACCAGTGGCATTAAATTCAACAAGACAATAAGAAAATCGTGTATTTATGCTCATTAATTAAGAATCCACCATGAATGCATTTTGACCAAAAATGGTTTTTAGAAGCTTGGAGTTGATTTACTGGCTTTGATTTATTCAAAAATTATCAACGACCTAAGTTAATGCTAAGGCTTCTTTGTTTGTTTGCTTTTATAGAGTCATTCAAATTAATTTAGGCGGTTGAATTTAGAGTTTTTTTAGTATAATCAGTGCGGTATTTACTTTCATATGTTAGAGCTGCTCAGCCATTTTCTACGAGCACTGATATAATTTGTCAGGGGAAGTGTTCGCTGTGAGTTGGGTTTTGTCAGAATGTTTGACTTTGGTTTTGTATAATTTTAAAGAAATCTTAAATTTAAATTAATATCAGCATAACTGAGCTTTAAGCTTTCATTAATAACTTAGTATATGTTATTTTTTGTTCAAGGAAATTCTCTTAGCATTTCAGTAAATGATAAGTATTTCAGTACTTGATAACAACGTTAGCGAGACTTAAGTAACTTTAGATTATCTTATGTAGATAATTTTTTATTATCTTATATACTGATTTCGAATATGCATTTATTTTTAATTATGAGAATTTCCTTTTAACAAAATTGGCACTATCTTAAGTCTTTGGTCTTGTTCTTTCAAATACATCCATAAATAAGAAAAAGGTAACCCAAAAACACTATTTGTTAATTTATGTTAACATTTCTAGTATGCATGAAGTAGTAAAAATACATATCGTTCGAAGTAAAAGTATTTAATTTGTGCTAAAAGTTGTAATAGTACTTGATTTGCGCAAAATGTACAATTAGTATCAATTTCTAACTAGTGAAATTTATTTCTTTGGTCGTAAACTAGTAACAAAGTTTCCATTGCTGAATTCATATTATATAACCCATTCGTCATTAAAATAAAACTGTGGTAAATTTTTGAACTCTATTTACCGTTTTATTTATTTTTTCGACTTTGGTTCTATGTTTTAGTAATTTAATTTATTTGGCCACCAATATTTTAGTTACTATATAATATTATAAACATCTTCGTGTAGGTTAATTCCTGTCACTTAGTTAACATTCATTATTACTACTATCCATTGAATCATTGCTGTCCAACATGCATTTCTTTCATAGTTACTTTTGATATAAATTTTATTAGCTTCGGTCTTTTCATATTTGCTTGCATACTTGTTTGGTTTATTCCCACATTTTTAATTTTTCCCATATTTTTAAAAATATTGGGTTCAGGTATTATTGCATATAAAATAAATTTCTTTCTGGTAACATTTTTTTCCAAGTTCTACTGAGTGGTACTTTCCAATTATTTGGCCTTTGTAATTTATAAATTGTACTTAGTAATATTCAGTAATTGGTGAACTAATTTTGAATTTTTATCAAAAAATGTTGAAATGTTCTCTTTTATTCTAATATATTAATATGATAGTCATTATGTGCAAATTTTACTATATTTCGGAAAAAATTATTGTTTTTACTTTCTAATGCTACATAATAAACATCTATTTCTTCAAATTCATTAACGCGAGCGCTCTGTATAATGTCGTTGATACTCTTTTACGACGGCCTTTCAGTATGAAAAACATTGTCCGTTTTTTGTAAAATTTCGACAACGGGATTTTATTTATTTACGTATTTTTTACCCACAACGAGACGGGAGAGATATATGCGTTTAGGGTGAGATGTCGTTTGTTTGTTTGTTTGTGTATGCAATCCAATGTTCCCATTTATCTCTAAAACAGTTTGACCGATTTGGGTTCCGTTTTCTACAAAATGTTTGGGATTTATTGACCATGGTTTTTAGATAGTTTCACGGTGATTATTCGACAGGCGCCACAATAAACATTTTGTTGCAAACGAATGTTCCCATTTATCTTCAAAACGGTTTGACCGATTTAGATACGGTTTTCTCAAAATATTTGTTATATTGTTAGCTCACCTGGTGTGATATATTGTTATCTTAACTAGATAGGTGTTATTTAGCTCACTAGGGGGCGCTGCAACATTTTTTTACAAACGAATGTTCCCATTTATCTCCAAAATGGTTTGACCGATTTAGACGATTTAGACATTTCTGCAAAATATTTGGAACTAACCGGCGATGGTTTTTATATAGGTGTTATAGCTCTTCAGGGGGCGCTGCAATATTTTGTTGCAAACGAGTACACCCATTTTTCTTCAGTAACCTTTGACGGATTTAGATACGGTTTTTGGTAAAAAAGTATAAAAGTAAAGGTACAAAAAAAAAAGCAAAGTTAAACATATTGAAAAAACCCATGACGGATATAGTCGTTGTAATTGAAAAACGATTAAATAATGTTTTGAAAACACGCCGACTAAAAGAAAGTAATTATAAACCTATTAATATAATTATAAACCTACTGTGTATAATTTGTATTTAATTAGTAAACCTATTAATATAATTACAAAGTCAGGAAAATCCGTAGGGTCCGCCATACTCTGCCTATGCCTAAAATTTTGCAGTTTTATCAGTTCGTGACTAATTGAAATTCTCTGAGGTGTGCAAATAGCTTTTCTATGCTGCTACAATGTAATTGATATTGGGTACGGAAATGGCAATGAGAGCACCGGTGGATTTTCTTGAGATCGTATATATTAATATATTCTTACTTTCTTTTAGTCGGGGGTTTTAAAAAAAATTGACGTGAACGATTATTTCATTACAACGACAAGTTATTTATAGGCTAGTTTTTTATCAGCAAACAGTTGAAAACAAATTAAAATAAGCCTATGAAACAGCTATTGGTTTTTGAATAATTGAAATGGAAGGATCTTTAGGTGCACTTTTTTTGAGCAGTGAATGAAACTGAACCGTAACGTCCGGATCTGTGACGCTGAATTGGGTAAACTCGGCTCCCTTCGGCATCGGCCAATTGGACTACTTTTTAGGCTACGTACCTTTTACTTACTTTTACCATGCACACTTTTTAAATTTCAAGTGAACTATTTTTAATGTATTTATAACATATCTAAATTTCCATAAACCTATTCTTTCATTCATACAGATAAACTCGGCTACATTCGGTATCAGCCAAAGGAGTTCACTGTCTAACACGGAGTGCATCGTTTCAAGAATTACGTTTTATTTTTTATTAATATTTTATATGAGTATAATTTGATATATTATGAGTATGTAATTGTATATTAAAATAATGATCTCGCCTTGTTCCTGATTCACAAAACTAACTTTGTATAATATTAATATAATTATTATGTATTTATATTTTCAAATTATGAGTTTTGATTTCTATCGTGAGGTCATTAGCATGCACAAATTTTTTTTTATTAAAAGAAAGCTAACAGCCATATTTTTAAATCTGCTTTGTTATCAGTAGCTAGGGAGAAATCTACGCGCAATTAAAACAAATTAAGTAACATTAAAATTCTTAAATTCCATTCAATTTAGGTTATGCTCTTAAGACTACATAAGATATGTATATAATCAAATTACTAACAAATCTCACTGGCTGCGATTATAAATAATTCTTTTTTACACTGTAATTTGTGGAGCACTTAGTCCTTGCGTCTATAAAATAAACTGATAGATGAAATTCAATTACGCTTTCAAACATTCTTTTGTATATTTGTAAGTATTGAAGGGAAAAATACAAGAATCTAAGAAAAAATACTTCTTCGCAGCAATTTCCTATCTCTCTCATTGTTCACGAAGTAGATTTGCGAAATGTAATTATGAGAAATATTACTGAGTACTAAGCTTATTAAGCAAAGTTCCCGTGGGGTTACGGTTAAAAAGTAATTACAGGGCGTCATTTACCACATTTACATTAACCTAAATACTGAATGATGCGTAATAATTGCGTTATTAATTGGAATGCACTGTAGCTTAATTATCTTCAATGACTTGCTGTTACGTAAAACGCCCAATTAAAATTTCATTAGCGCTTTAAAGGTGTAAATACGATGTTTAATTTTACATTATGGTACGCAAAAGATGATACTATTTGTGGTAGATTAGCTTCGCCGTTATAAAAGCTTTGTATGTTATTCAAAAAAAGTATTTCAATACCGTGCACAATGAAGTCAACAGTAGTTTGTTTAGGTAAATTTATATTTATTAAGAATCATTTTAATTTAATTTAATTTAAATCATTTTAAAAAAAATTCTATTAAGTTTTAATTGAATTCAAAATCAATAGACCGGGTAAAGAATACAACTAACTGAAATCATGGGTGCTTTTTATCGTGTCGGGCGGCCAGTGCAAAAATGTTTTTTTTTTATTAATATCTATTTTGCCTTTAGTGACACATTTGCGTATTCTAGTCAACTGCAACCAAGAAATGCAATAAATTAGTTTTGCGGCATACCATTACATTATTTTTCTTATTTAATAAAATTAAAACAAAACAACACTCTATTCATATAAGAGTTAAAAAACAACTGTCCAAGGAATTCAAACAGATATTTGCGATAATGATTTACCTATTTTTAAGCTGAATGCTTCCTGCAAACAGTGTTAATACCAACATTGAAGAATTACTGTTGTAACCAAGTAAAATAAATACAGTTCCATGTACAATTTCCTTATCACTTGCCGAAAATTATATCCAAAATGGTGACTTATTTCTTATTAACTACACAGTTCTCAAAGAACATCATTTCCGACGTGTCGATTCCTATAAATCTATTATATAGGAAATTGTTAATAAATTTTAAAACAGAAAATCAAATGAACACTTTCTACATTTTATCTAACAAAAAATTATCAGCAACCTCATTTAGAGAAAAGATGATTAAGTTTTTTTCAGTTTAGTGCGAAAGCCTTAAAAATAATTTTTTCTCTCAACCCTTTCTCAACTTTTTCGTTATATTTCTTGCGTGGTTCTACTTCGGCGGCCATATTTTTATTTCTTTTTATTTATATGACTTGTCAGTATAATATCATTGCTTATTACTAATATACAAGAATATATTAAAACATGGTTGCTTTTTTCAATATGAAGTTTGGTGCTGAATATAATTCGGATGAAGAAAACACCAAATTGGTGGTCTGTATTTATTTGAATACCTGCATTCTTAAAAATATAATAAGTAAGTGCTATAGATATTGATACCTGATCTAGTGTTATGATCATTTGGTTCTTAATATTAGGCTAACAACTTCTGCCTAAAAGTTTTGAAGAAATAATTGGCTGATACTATGACCGTATGATATCTGATTTGTTAAGTCAAAAGTGATACGGTTTGAACTTGCGTAGTGCCTACGATTGGAGCATTAGAGTCCACTTTTAAAAGAAAAAGGGCCGTTCTCATCATACGTGCTATCTAAACACTCAGGTAATTTTCTTGAATCGTAGCTTCATCAGAATTTCCTCTTTGGATAAACGTATCTTATGTCTTCTCAAGACACTTTCAATAAACATTTTGGATTATTCTAGGCTCGTACATTTAAATGCGTGCAGATGGTAATAATTTTGAGAATTTTACCTCACTCTTAGTAACATTCTTTAGACTTTGTTTTTAAAGGCATCCAAATGCGACAAGTTGAAACATCACAAATTAATTTAGAAAAGTGATCGGCCATGTGAAAAATTAAATAATTTTTTAAATCGCTCTGGGGATGGAATGTAATTTTCTCTAAACTGAATTGTGCATATTTTAACAAAAAAAATTATTGCGCAAAGAGGAAAATAATTGATATATTTATTATTTGCGATAGAAACACTCCTTCTTTAGGTTTTCCTCCCGCAAATTGAAAAAATGGAATCCTTATAAGATCACTTGGTTGTCCGTTTGTACGTTCCGGTTCGTCCGTCCAAGTCTTTTTTCTCAGAAACAGCTTCAGGTATCGTATTTTTAACGAAACAACATGATATTACTCACTGATAAGACTTACTCACTGGTACGTCTTACTCATTGGTAAGACTTACTGATTATCAAAACCTAAACTTATACCTTGTGAAAAACTAATATTTTTAAATAGCTTAATTAGAAATACTATGTAAATGTACATAAATACCTAAACGTGTACAGATATTTAATAGTGTGGGCTCTACTTATGGTTGACAGAACCAATTTTGTTGCCATTTTCCATAGAATTTTACCCATTTTTAATAATTTTATGTTATATAAAATTATTTTGACGTATTTTCGTTCAAAATAACAAATCTCTTATTTTTATTAGTTTTTTATACAACCTATTTATTTTTTTAATAATTGAAAGTTTTAAATAATACCAAATATATCATGACATTATTTTTTCTTCATATCTAATAGAGTAAAGAACTTATGATTATTTTAGAAAATAATTGAATCTCTTTTTAACATTTTATTTAATTACGGCGGCCTCTTTCTTTTGTTGCTATCAGTGATATTTTTGTTGCTATCAGTGATATTTTTGTTGCTATCAGTGGTATTTTGCGGACAGGACCAGAGAAAATTTAAAGATCACAATTTTCTGTCAGGATAAAAGTTTTTTAATTTACGTGACATTTAATTATTGTTTGTACTATTTATTTTTACAAGAAAAATTGTATTTTATAATGATTTTTGCCTTTATCAGCCCGTTTTAACACGCTTTCATTAGGTCGACTGGTGCGTAACTAACTGGAATTTGAGAAATTAAATTTCATACAGTCTTAAATATTGTATCATTATTAAACTCGGCAGTTGTTCGTAGTTTTTATGATAATAAAAAATGTTGTAAAATGAAAAAAGAAATATAATTTAACACAAGAAAACTAAGGAAAAAATAACGGAATCATTCATTTAAATTTTTACCCACTTTCAGACGTCAGAATTATTTAAAATTTTGCAAACTTATCAAGAACCGATGACAATAATTCTCCGAAAAAGAAATAGTTTGCTTCCCGAATTAATTATTTAGTTAGATTTCAAAACGAATCGCCCTACGTTTTACACTCAAAATTAAACAGAGCTTACACTAAAATCCTTACTGATTAGACAGAAAAATTCAACGGGAACAGGTTGGATAATTATTTTATTTTACTTTTTAGTATTTTGTAAAAGCGATTTTTTTGAGTTTTTTCATCTAATAATTTATTTCTTACAAACACTGATCAGAACCTTTTTTACGGTTCTTCAAAAGTTTTATAATTGAATGATACGTAACACGGCACTAATATTTCAATTATTTCAAAGCTATATCTCTTTTCTATTTACGTAATAATTTCATTTCAATCGAATAATAAATTTCAAAATTATGCGTTACTTTATGAGCAGCGGCAAAACGGTCGGCGTCAGCGTTTAAGGTCAGATCCTTCAGGGGCTAGCATGTCGCATTTACATATCGACCCTTTAAGGTTTTGTTTAAGCTTCCCTTCGAAATAAATTTGAAAAGAAGTCAGCCATTTCATTTTGATACGTCGCACTTTATGTTGAGAAAAATAAAATTAAAATACTTTTCTTTTTATTTTTTTATATTGTAATTCAATTATATTATAATTTAAGAGTTTTATATCGTCATTCAATAAATTGCATTTCCGTAAATTATGTTACGGATGCTTTCATAATTTTCTCTATGTATAGTTTGCAAACGAAATGGAATAATCTTGTTCTTAGTAAAACATCGCGAACGATTTTCCGCTCTCATTATTTTCCTTGCCTTAAAACTTTTGCAATCATGTGACCCAGTCAGTACGCAGAGCGTTTGAGTGAACGTAGTCCTCTTTTATTCTGACGCACTTTATTGACTCCTTTCTTTTTGCCTTTGATCTTGGATTTGTATAATACGATTGGAAGGCGCATGACGTAACCGGCAAGAAGAGAAAAGTATTTAATACAAAAAGAAAATTTCTATGCACTTGATTATTCTGTTTCGTATTCAGTTGGAATACTTACTATTATACCGGCAAGCATTATATATGACATTCTCTTTATTTTGTTGGAAACCATTCAATTTTATAACTAAAAATAAAGTGTAATGCGAAAATGTTTGTTTTATTTGTTCGTGCTAACCTCTAAAACTACACGTTCAATTTTAAAAATATTACAAAAGCTCATATTTTGATAAGTTTATAGGCTGCATATCATTGGGCTGCGATTCATAGATAAAGAACAGTGATAAAGAAAAAAAATGTTTAGTTTACTTTATTTTCTCTTCGCATCAATTTTTAAATTTATACGCTCTGTTTAAAAAAAAATGCCTTGTGTTCGAAAACCGATGCTTTGAAAAAGATTATCAACTATGTATTATCTTGCTACTATTCATGGAGGATACAAATGTAATTTGTGAGGAGGACTGCTTAAACGATACAAGTTAGAAACAGATCGGCTTACTTATTGACTGACCATCTCAGCTATTCCCGTCCTTAAATCTCCGTGTCACCGTAATGTGTTGGGTTGATCACTAAACTTGAGGCATACGGCCTTTGACAGCGGGGCGCATCGCGGGGACCCGAGTTTGATTCCCGGCCGCTCATCGAGCGGTTCTTGATTAATGTTCTGGTTGGCTGTAAGAGATGCTTTCGTATCAATATGTCCGCCACAGGTATTAATTAGATGCATTGAAGTATATAAATAAAAATAAAATAAATAAATAAATCTTGACGACAAATATCATTTTGCGAACCTAGTGGAGGCGTCAAGCGTCTATGGAGGAGATTTTATCATAATTAAGATAATTTTACGCGGTTGGAATCACAGACACAGTTAATGTAATATAAAGCATGCTTCTTCTTCATGTTTAGTCTACGCCTTTGGGTCTTCAGAATAAGTCTTCTCTTTGTTACTTAATAATAAAAGAGCTTACATGTTTATGTCTATCATTAATTAAATTAATTAATTGTGTTTGTTGATATGAATTCTCCTTCTTGGATGCTTTAGTCTGCGAATTGGATTATTACTATGAACGTATATTTGGTCTCTCTCCTTGAAACCACTGTACTAATGGGGTGCCTCCCATTCTTTTCGATCGCTGGCATTTGCCAATATTTGTATCCCATAGAGTTGATTTGGCCAATAGCAAAAGTAGTTGGTTCGTCAGGTTTCCACCGATTTTCTTTGATTTGGCAAATAGCAAAGTACGTTTCTATAATTTGTTTAATTTGGAGTACTTTTTGAAAGCTTTTAATTTTGTTGGCATGAAAAAACAGCCCATTTTTGAAGAAGGATCTAATAATGCTAGTATAATAAAATTTTGTTGCACATTTTATAGTAATACTTCATTAAGTAACAATATGAGAAACATAATTGTATTCGTAGTATATTTCGGAGAACTAACGAAACGAATGAATGGTGTAACTTTTAGAGTATCAAAATATGATTTGATGTCAAAAAATCCCTCATTTTCATTCACTTCGAACGTGTCGAACGAACAAAGCGATCACAAATCAATAATGAAAATATGAAATCCTTCGTCGAATGATGATTCAGAAGTTTTTTTTCCTCCATATTCCCTAACAAATATCTTTTTCCAAAAGTTTTTCTTTATTTTTTATTATTTTATAGTTACTATACTGTATGGTTACTATCTGTTAATCTTTCCTACTCAGAGACTACTGAAAAGACTTCCTTGAGAATCTGGTGACAGTATATAAGAGCTTCTTCCTTTTTGAGAATAACACGCACCGCGCTGTATGTGACTTTGTACCATACGGTACAGAGCTACTAGTACAGCCGAAACCTGAAAGTCATTCTCAGAAGATTTTGTTATCCTGCTGGTGGGATTAAAAAGGGATACTATATTTTGAATTGCTCCTGCAAGGTAGCTTGATCAACACTAAGACATATGTAAATCAGCTTGAAAAATTAGCGGAAGTAATACGAAAAAACATTGAAGACACGTCACTATTCATCTTCTGCATGAAAACGCGAGGGCCCATATAGCAAAAGAAACCCAACATAAATTAATGAAACTTAATTGGAATACCTTCCCACATCCTCCGTATTTACCGGATATTGCGCCTTATGATTTTTATTTATTTCTATATTTAAAAAAATATATTAGTGAAAAAACTTTCAAAAACTTTGAGGTCCTTAAAACAAATGTTTCGGAATTCTTCGCGTCGCAGCCACCGTAATTCTGGGAGAAAGGCATTACTGATCTATCTGGATGCTTGGCGTATGTTCTGGAAATAGATGGGGAATATATTACAGATTAAAGTCAATAAGCAGCAAAAAATAAAGAAATATTAAATGTTACTATTTTTCTGAAAAACCTTTTTTACCAACCGAATGTATTCGTTTTAGATCCCATATTCAAAATTGTAAATAGAAGTTCCACTTCCACTTCCGCCGGAAGCCATGATTCCTTTAGTCAACGCGATTCCTTGAAAAAAAAATATTATTTTTATTTAATACTGTAAATACTTTTATTCAAAACACATATATTATCATTGTTTCTTTCATTTTTGAAACACATAAAAATTAGCTTTTTTAATTTCAAAAACCGTCAAACGATTATTTACATAGAAATGCTTTTAGCGTCATGGAATGCAATTTGCTAACAAAACAGTACATTGGAAAAGGCTTTTATATTTATGGAAACTAGTATTTTATTTTATATTGAATAATTTCACTGGAAAATTTCCTTAAATTTTAGTGTACACTACCATCAAACGATTCTTTACATAGAAATGCTTTTAGCGTTATGGAATGCAACTTGCTAACAAAACAGTACGTTGGAAAAGGCTTTTATATTTATGGAAACTAGTATTTTATTTTATATTCAATAATTTCAATGAAAAAATATTACAAGGTTGTGAAAAGTGCTGAGGATTTTTGTAGAATATAATAATTTACGATGAAACTACAGTAAACCATATTTGTTAACGAATTCTGATATATTGAAATAAATAATTTTCCACGCTACCTAATAAAGAAGATAACTTACAACGTTATTTACATTTTCTTTTAAGATAGAGGGAAGTGGAAATGTGTAGTTTTAAAACGAATACCAGTCTAACTATCACATAAGTATGTTCCATTTCCTTTAGACATAAAATAAACAAAAAAAAATTAAAACCTTTTAAACTTGAGTCAGTATTTAGCTTTAAAAATTATAATATCCAATTTTTATGTTATGTCCATCGGTTAGTGACTCAGTCAGAATTTGATTATGCCTTATATTTTAATTCCTTATCTGAATATCAAATTGAAATTCAAAATTAAATATTATGTTCGAAATTCTTTGACCCTAGTAAATAAATTTACAATATACCAATTAATCTTTTCTTCTTAATCTCATTATTTAAAATATGCACTAACGTTAATGATTTGGTTAAATAGTTAATTCACTTAAGTCTCACATGATATCGCTATATGCAGACGCATCGCAATTATGTTATAAGAACTAATGTCATTCTACGAGTACAATACATCGTACGTACCAAATACTAATGTTGTCCTGCAACATTCTGTCTTACGTAGTAAATATTAATGTTATCCCATAACATTTTATGTCATAGTAAATGCTAATTTTAACTTACCTCATGCTGTTTTACGTAGTAAATACTAATGTTATTCTATGTCATTATATCGTCCTCTAAGGATACGGCATGGAAGGTGAGCTACCTGTCATTCTACGAGTGGTTTGTTCCATGTTCATGTTAACCAGCATATATCTCAGTAGCTTACATTGAATATATTTGTCGTTATTGAATTCGTACCACTTTTTTGTGTAATTTAAAAATTGTTTTAGCCATTAACATGGAAATACATCAAGAAGTAAGAAATGTGGCAATATTGTATAAATACCCTTCTCAGATATAGACGGTTAATTTGACTTTTCTTACCATCTTTTTCATTTGCATAGTTCTAAAAAAGAAGATTGTAAAGAAGAAAAGGATGAAGGATAATTAATGGAATTAAATTTCAAGGTCAACTTTGTTTCAAGATTATTGTTTACAATTCGTCAATAAAAACAAATGCCATTTGAAAATCTTTAAATTCCACAATTCGCCCAAATATCTAAAATTATAAAATATGCTACCATAGATTTTTTAAATAAACTTATTTGATTACCTATTAATACGATACTGTTTCACTTACCCTTTATTTAAATTATTATTCGCCTCTCAGTAATAATATTAGGATTTCGAAATAAATTTCAATGGTTTATTTATTATTTAATATGAGAAAACTCACAAATATTTCTTTAAACCAATCAGAACGTTTGAATCTTTTTGAAGAGATAGTTATTATTTTTAAAAAGGCAATTGTGATTCATGTTATTTTACAATGTGTATAAGTGATCATTGTTAAATATTTGTAATACGTTCTTGAGTATGTGGAATTAGGGAATATCGATTCTTCGTGAAAGCGGATATTTCGACATCTTTTTAATATATACCAAATGCAATTTTAACATTGACAAAATCCTATAGAACTTAAAATTTAGGTAAATACAATACATTCTAAAACAAAATAATTGTAATTTTAATTATGATGTATGTGTGCATAAACTAATTTTAAAATATATATACAGATGCCATTAAATGAAATGCGCACTTAGTAAATATGGAAAAGGAAGTAAATGTATCGAATTAAATGCACATATTTTCAATTTCTTTCGTTTACTCAGTAATAATTACCTACATTTATTGTAATTGTTAAAAGGAGTATGCTAAGTTAATTAAGAACGAAACTCACGCTGTGTTTTCTAGGTTTTTCGAACAGATGACCATTCATGTTGATATTGGTAATTGATAATACTTAACATGTTATCAAATTGACAATTTTTGCTATTATACCGGTGCTAATTTACATAAAACTGCAGTTATTTTATATACCAGGCGATTGTTTAAAAAAAAATAACAATTTACCGGATTACATATGATTCATTGCATAAATGGACCTTGTAAGTTCCTTGAAAAACTTGAAATTTGACGCAGTAATACATCTTGTTAACCCATTATTTGCACTAGCTAACTTTTTTAAAAATTCAGAGAAGAATTAAACACAGTGTAAACAAAGCATTCAAAAATACTTTTTTAAACGTTATGTGTGATGTAAAGGATTTATTACAAGAAATACAATCATATTTTTTTTCATAATTTTAAATTTCATATTCAGAAATATAGTCTAAGAAATATGGTAATCCCTATTATTGCCGAAACTACTAAACCGAAAAGGTTAAAAAAGCGGAGTCGGTAAAATATGATTAAAAGATTACAGGAAAACTATATCTATTATCCTAAATATGTTGAGATGAGATTACAGAAAAATTATAGACATTATCCTAGATGATGTGAACATGTAGTAGGAAAAATATTTAAGTCGTAAAAATTAATATTTGTAAATTATTTAATGAAAATACTATTTTTTGGTTATGAGTACTATTAATTGGTTATAAATGCGTAAATGTATAAAGAAATTGGAATACTATATACCCTCAAATCTCTATAATTGCTTAAATATGTACGTGACTATCGTAGTGCGAGTTTTACTCGAATTTCATTGGTTTTTTTTTTCATTTCTAAAGGTATATGGAAAGTTTTTGATCTGATACAGAGATGGTGCAAGTATGATGAGGTATTGCTTAACTTCAGAAGCGTAAGTAAATAAATTTTATCATTTTCTCAAAAATATTTAAAACAAACTTCGTGCTATTGTATAAGTATAAGTGTATATACAAATATAATTATATCTTATTTTATAAGATTCTAATTGTATTTTTTTGTGATAACCTTCCAAAATTATGAAAATTCAGAACGTCTAGAAGTCGCTAAAGTGGACAAAATCGTTTTAAAATTCATAGTAACTATCTTCACTCGACTATAATTTGGCGTACGTACACGAACACTTTGATATTACCATTATTTAGATAGATCATATTCATTAAATTTACACTATATTTTAAATATTAAAAACATCTTCTTCTAGTTTTTTCATAGTTTTATAGTTTCTTCAAAAATTATTTTGTATTTACACTCAGAATTAAATTACTGATTTTGCAAAAAAATAAATACAATGAGTTAACTTGACATAATCTTTTTACGTTATGATTGTAGAAAACACGCGAATAGAGTTTCTTAAAATAGAACCAAATTTCATAAAACTCCCCACACTTCTAGCACTGCATATCGTAAAATTTTGTATATTTTTATTACATTTCAAAATTCTCAATTTTGTGTAAAAACTAGACTATTTAGAATTTATTAGATAGCAATTAATTTCAAGCCAGATATGTACATATATATATATATATATATATATATATATATATATATATATATATATACACACACATATATATATATATATATATATATTTACATATATATATATGAATAATATTGTCTTAAATTACAAGATTTTAAATTTGTGAAAACAATTGTTGAGTTATTATTTCATCAGTGATTAAAGTTAAACGGGTATTTAGGTATGCTTAACCCCGAGATGTATTTTATCTGTGTGGGAAAATGTATATCAATTGTTTGAATTTTTAATTCTATATTTAAAAAAGTAATAAATGTGTTTTAGAATCTAATTTGCTAGAATACTCGATGTATTATTAATTTCCTATATTACTACTTTTCCACATATTTAGCAAACTTTCAGAAATTTCTTGACAAATTTTCATCAAAATTTTCGGGTTACATAAGCATAACTTATACAACTTTATAATAATTTATGAGGTCATACATAATGGGAATAAAAATATTTCTAGGAATTTTAATTTTCCACATATTATGTGCGTAATTTCATGAGTTATATTATTCTGAAAAGGCTTCGCACTTGGTCAAGTTTTGTTTGAAACTTGCACTGCATGCTCGACATACATAATATGAAGCTTCAACACCTTCGACGATGAGCACATTTGGTATCAAAATATAAAAAATTGGCTGACTGTCTTTTAAGGTGGAAAAAAGAGACTCCGCGGCCGATCAACCAATCATTGGTGTGACCACGTAACGATTATCATTGATCTATGATATCCGCCTTGAGGAAACTGGACACAGTGGAGGACGTTTTTATATAGAGCCACGAATACTTTTAAAGTTTACAAGTAAAAATGTTTCCTTTGTTAACATGCCCACGTAAGTTTTCATTCTATGGTGCAATTCGGACGAAATAAGTTTGCTAATGAATAATTAGTACGCAACTGTTAATGCCATATGTAGTTAGTATAAAGTTCTAGTCGTCTCCCATATCCCAATCGTCTCCTTTCAGAGCGGAGACGTCTTACGAACGGCTGGTTTTGACATCATAATACAGCATATTATTAGGCAATATATTTAGAGTTAGAGTATTTTGGCATCACAGCTAGTGTTGCTACAAGGGTCAATTTAGATTTATATGACATATTTACATATGTATTAAATAAATCTGTCAATATAAGTAGAACTTTCGGAGAGTATTTCAAGGTAATAGTATTTTTATTAAATAATTTACAGAAATCAATATTATTTTGCTATATTATTCATAACTTTTATCGTGTAAGGGAAAAGAAAATGGAGACCATTGTATATGTATGGTAACTAAATCGAAATATAATGTTAAGTAATTTTTAAATACCATTTGTAAATTTTAGTCCAGTTACCATAACGGTACCCCATTCAGATACTTTGGGTGAACCATAAAGAAAAATAGTCACATATGGTGCACTTGCTTTTTATTTTAACTAAACAAAAACCGATCAAGCGTGTTTCGGAACGTAATTTAACTAGGAATTCATATCTGTTCCTGTCTCTGAAAATGATTGTTGCAATTAACTTGAAATAATTGAGGACTTTTTATAATCAAAATCCAAAATTGGGGCAAGAGAGTGTTACTCTACACATTGTTTTAAGACAGATATTTCGCAAAGAAGTTTTAAAAATGAGAAATACCAAATGGAATCTCAATTTCAGTTTGAAAAATCCTATACTCCACTCGATCGTACATGAAAAAAAATCCCAGCGCTTTTTAGATAAGTACATTAAATTTTTTTCTTTATTATTATTTATGAAACTGTACAAAAATGTGATTGTGAAAGACGAACGAAGAGACAGGCAGACAAATTTTTATGTCAATTTAGAAATCTACAAATAACGAGAGAAATAATAATTTTAGAAGAGTTTTTTGAACAAAGGATCAAATAGGGTAAGGTATATACAGCGACCCCCGAGAGATATTTAGAAAAAAACTTAGGGCATCCGTGAGTATTTGGATTATCATTTATACATTCTTAGGTTCTGACCATCCTTGAGGTACTTGAGGTGGCCATATATACTTCAAAACAGAAATGTTTGAAAATAAGTTTATTCGAAAACTATTTCAGCTGAACTAATGAAAGAAAAGCTTTTTGCTAGATGGTCTCTGTTCTGTATTGGTCGTAGAATTTTTGGGTTGCTTCTAACGATACGATGTTTTTTTTTTTAAATATTACTTTTTTCAGTTCATGCAATGCAATTCGTCATGGCAATATCAATTACCCAAACAATTTTCACTCTGACTGAATATTATAATCGATAACAACAGGAATTAAACAAGCAAGAAAAAGTAATTTCCTGCTGTCTACCAATTTAAAATAGAGATCTTAAAATTGTAGAGTTTTGGCAGGGAGTCATTTCGCAGCATTTGGGCTGAGAAGTTGGAACCCATAGTTAAATGACAAAGTTTCTGCTTGCTTGCACAACACTAATTTCAAACACCTAGCCTTCTAGTCTTGCGATTTAAGCGGTAGTACTCCTGCAACACGAGGAGTTCAATGAAAGAGTTTCTTCTTGATACATATGATGTTTATTTAAAAACAGCAGACCCTTAAATCTTACGATTTAGACGGAGAACACCTCCCTATATCTCAAGGCTGTATCTCTGGCAGGAAGGCAATATCTCTGCAACATCAGGATTAAGGAGTTGGAACCCGAAGTTTGATAAAAAAATCACTGCTTAATAGTCAAAACCTCTCACCAGCTTTCGACTCCATCATTGTACCCTTATTTTGCTAAAGAGTTAATTTGTGTCGCAGTTCGTCGTATCTTCTTAGATTATCATTAAACCTATATCACCCACACTCGATGACGGCACTTTGTTGTCTAGTGTTGAGGAATTTTATGGTTTACCTATATTTTCATTACCAGGATCAATTAATATTTTTGGAACCATATTGGAAGTATAATTTAAAAAAATTAAAAAACTACTAAATAAAAAAGAATCATTAAAATTAGTTGAAAAAATGCTAAAGATAACAAAAAAGAGAGACGGTCGAATTTAGAACCTCATATTTTTTAAATACGAGTAGGTTAAAAACTATTTAAATTATTTACAATATTAGACAGAAAACGAAGAGTATTCATATCAAACCGATCCGTGCCATAATTTTTATGGTTCCCATAACCTTTAACAGTTTAAAATACGATTATTTGTTCGATTTTATGCGCAATGCTGACGAACGACTTTTTAGGTGGTAACAACTGTCAATGCTTGAGAAATAAAGTCAGTAGTCGATTTTCTACCGGTTACCGTGCCTTTTGTCATTTCTTTCAATCGTACATCCTTTTCTTCGTTAGTGCATCTTAACTCGTTATATTTGGATTAACGAGAATCCTCATGTCATTACTTTCAATTATACGTTCTATCCTTTTCTTCATTAGTGCGTTTTAATTCGTTAAATTCAGGCTAACGAGAATCCATGCGTCATTTCTTTCAATTATAGTTCTACCCTTTTCTTCGTTAGTGCGTTTTAATTCGGTATACTCGGGTCAAAAAGAATCGGCTAGAGTTGTACAAATTTTTCATGGGTTCGATTTTTCTGAGACGTGTGCGTAAAAGTAATACATAGAGTTTGTTTTATTTTCTACATCTATTATCGCATCCGTTAAAGCCGATCGTTTGCGTTGCCGTTACAAAGGAACTTACTTTGCAATAATAGTTTTAATTAGTTTGCAATGATATCAGGAGGATCGCAAAATATTTGTTCACTCGTATGTTTGTGACTCGAAAAAGTTTATTTAATTTTTAGTTAGTATTTAAGTGCGCACGTATCTGGATAGGGTTTAATGAATGGAAATATCGGCGGTATTTATTCGGAATCTCAAAAAATCAAGATCCTTTTTTTAATTTATAAAATTCACTCGGTGTTCTTGATATACTTGGTATATAAATTGCGACATTTATATAGGAGACGAATGATTTTTTAGAGAAATTTAATTATTTATTACGTTGTGTATTTTGTAGGTTATTGCAACTGCTTTAATTGAGTGTATTTGTAAGTATTAATATATCTTAATTATTGATATATTGTTTGGTGTAAAGGTGAGTAAAATATGATCACTTGCGCACTGTATTGTTTTGGTTTCTTTATGATTCCGTGAATATACAGGTAGTACACGACTACTATTAATTTTATTTATCTTTGTTTTCTTAATTTTTGTATTGATAATTTCCAACATACACAGTACTTTCCAACATACACAGTTTTAATATTTGCAAAGTGGTACCCCCTTCAATTCCGTTTAGCATTAAATTCGCAGTTTTATTTGTTTTGTATTTATCTGGATCGTAAAGGTTAATAGCCAATATTCAGGAACATGAACTGTTATCAATTGTACATAGATAATCATGAGCGAAAGTAAAGTCTTGTACCGAACCTATTTAGAGAGTAAATAATAGTGATGTTCATACAACTGAATAATCTTGAAAATAAGCAAAATTTCTACAGCCGTACAAACAATATATATTAACTTATATTACATCAAACAATGTATATTATATCAAACAATATATATTATGTTATTGATCAAAAAAATATAAAGTATAGACTTAAAATTCAAAAAAAATGAAAATGCTATGACTTTCGCCATATTTATAATTTTCTAGTTTCTTGAATTTTGAAGCACTAACATCAAATTCATTTATGTCCTATGTGGCATGTGTAATTTTTGGTTTACGTCAAGTAAGACTTCCGGATAACTCTTTAAATCTTTCCAGAAATAACGGTCACTACCGCAATCTACACTCCCAGGTTAGTTTTATATCTTACGATAATGAACGTACTCCAAATGTCATAACTATTACCTCGTAATGTAAATTTAAGACTTGAAGATAAATTTTGTGCGACATAACGATTCAATTTATAGTAAGTATGATTAGAATTAAATGAAACTACGTGATGTAGTATTATTTCTATTTTCTTTAAGTTCTTTACCACGACCTAGGTTTTATTGTGTTACAACATCTTCAGGTGGTTTATTAGCAAATATTGTTTGCTAATAGCCCATCTTTGCTAATAGCCCACCTTTTAAGTCTGATATAATTGCAGTGCTGATATAAATTTAACCATATTGTAATACAACGAAACCTATGTGGTGGTAAAGAACTTAAAGAAAGTAGAAATAATACTACATCACATAGTTTCAGTTAATTGTGAATAATGAATTTCTACAAAATTAACGCCCAATATATTTAAAAGTATGGTTAGGATTATTAAAATAAATACATTATTTCTCTTTCTATATATCTTCTACATTACATTTTCACTTTATACTACTTAAATTATTTATTATGTAATTTTTCAACATTTATTTGAGGAGAAAAGTATTGCTAAATGTTGGTTTTGTATTAAATGGTTAATAAAAATTTGATAAGGATTGTTTCAGTAATGCAAATTCTAGACGTTTTTTTGCAATTGATTAACAATTAATATCGATTATATTGCAAATACGTAAATTTTGTTGATGAATAATATAGCTTAATAATAAATAATCTGAAAGATATTTAATACTTACACATGAGTTTATGATTTGAATTTCGATCGATTTAAACATACATTATTCTATTACTTACGTCCACAATACAATTACAAAATTAATAATATGTTCACATTCTTTTTTCGGGCCGAAAAATTTAATCAATTAGTATTTTGAATTGTTTCTGACATTGTTTCTCATTCATGTCACTCTCAAGTCATGTCAGAAACAATTTTGAATTTGTTTGTGACACGACTTGTAAAATCTTTGATTAGTTACGGTATTCACATAGAATATCTGCTGTACATCAAAGATAACAGCTTATATACAAGGATACAAACTTTGAGATTAAACGCAATATCCTTGCGTTTAATGTCTCAAGAAATTTTATATTTATAAATCTCCGCAGTTAAGTCGAAAATTAAACATTTAATTGTACTTTGATATGTAGGAGAAAATGGAAGACTTTCGGACATTTGAAAGTAATATTGTAGCAAACGTAATACTCTTAACATTATTCAGTTTATAATAAAAATAATTTACAAAAGTTGGTTCAAATAGTTTGGTAATGATTTTTTGAAGTAAACGGCAATCTTTGTTGAAAAATTAATAACAAATATTTCTGTTTAATAAATCCTAAACTATTACGTTCCGCAATCGGTTTTTAACAATACGATTAATAACAAACGAGTCTAATAATGCGACCCCAAAATTATCTTCCGATTAAGTTTATTGATAAATAGGTTTATGTGCCTAAAACATATTTTATTTTCATGATAATTAAATATTAATCAATTATTTTAAAAGAACATTATTTCAAACACGATAAAGTATTATTGAATGTGTACACGGCACTGTCCAAAAAATACTTATAATTGAGTTACTAGAGGCATATTTTTTTAAACAGTGAAAAAGATATTAGTGTTAAAATGAAAGAATTTTCAAAGAATCCTATTTTATACCCGATGAAGTATTATTTAATATATACACAACACAGACCAAAGAATTATTTTCTAAATATTGGATGAATCAGAAGTGTAAAAACATAGCTGTTTTTTTTTAATTTTTTAATCATGGATTTACGAAATCTATAATTTTTTTCATTTGAGTAAAAATTTCAATTAAATTGTTTAATTTGTGTTAGTAATATCAAGGGATTAAGACATCTAGAGAACACCATTCCATGTGTATTCTACTGTAATTTTACGAAAATTTAAAAAGCGTTCGTTAATATTTTAATGTTAAAATTAAGCTTTTATTAAAATTTAATAATCATTGAATATTTATGTGATTGTATTGGAGATATTTGAAAATATTAGATGTTATGTTTTCCCATTTAGTAACCAATATTATAAATATTACTTATAACATATATTTCGTTTCGTTTTACTTTTACATTAAAGAAAAATTACTTTACGGTCGATTGACGTTACAATATTGGTGGCAAAATTCTTTCATTACACACATCATACTCTCGTAATCAAACGTAACCAATATCTATGCTCATTGATAAATATACAGTTACGTAATCACAGCTAGCTCAAACGTATTTCACACAGTGACAAGTTTGTACACATTAAAAACTAACTACACGTATTAATATATTTTACTTTAAATTAATATTTCATATATTTAAATTAATATTACATATATTATCGCTAATATATGGCTTTAATACAGTTTTATGACATTTTTTGTTAAAGTTTTATTATTTTCTTATGCCTTAAACCAAAATAAAACACTCATGTATAATACGCTTTGCCAACTTAGTACAAGAGTCATTGTATTTTATTTCAAAGTTTTATTTGCAGTTCGTTATACTGTGGGTTATTTAACTAGTGTAAAAATTTGTGTCTACACAAGTTATTTGTATTATGTTAAAATCTGTAAAGATGATTTATAATGCAAGGTATTATTGCCAATATGTGTTACAGTTTTGTTTTATTTTAGGGGTCCGTATCACAATATTAAAAACAGAACCCTTATAAGGTTCTTCACGTATCTGCTTTTCACCAATTACAGTCCATTTTTCCTAAAAACTGTTTAGAGTGAAAAATTGAAATTTGTCATAAAAATAAAGAATATTAACTCGCAAATATTGCAATACCTTAGACTCAAAAAAATTAATATGAAAATTTTAGGCGAGATCCAAATTAAGTACTAGAAAAAGTATTCAAAATATTCTATGCAGCGTGAGCTATCATTTGTAAAGATCTAAAAAATGAATTTATAGTTTTAGGAAATATATATCCAGGGATATACTAAAAATATAAAAAAGCATATGTTTTATAAACTAAATAATACCTATTTTTTTTTAATTCAATATTGTTATTGAAGTTATAAAATATTTGCATTACCATTTCACTAAAGCATCAGAAAAGACATGTATATTACAATACAAGTACACATTTTGCGACAAATTTGAAAAAACCTAATCATAATATGAAAAAGCCTAATAAAATAATAAAATTGGTTCTGCAGTGCTGACATAGAAGTAAAAAATAAAACTGATAACAAAAAGCATTGGAATTTGAAGCAACTAAGGGGAAGAAAAGTAACGTAAAATTTTATAAAGCAAAAGTCACTTTAAGAGGCCAATGTATTAGTAAAATGAAAACACGTCAGGAATTACACTTGCCATCTTTGTGCCGCACAAATGCCATCTTTGTGCCGCTGAGATAAGGTCGAGACTAAATCCAAAAATTAAAGTGCAGTTGATTGTACTTATATGATAAATTATTCTTTTTTTTTCTTTATTTCATTAGCTGTGACAATTTTGGTTTTAATTATGTTATGTCTGTTCTACTATTGTGAATGATTTTCAGGTGTTAAAAAATAGCGGTTTAACTGATACTAAGTAGGGATACGTTACAAAAAAGACCATTTTAAAACTTAACATCTTCTTAAATAATCTATTTACTGGCTGTATTAAAACAATATTCACGACATACTTCCAATATTTTATTAAATTATTTGAAAGACCTATTTAATGGTATCCTGCAAAATTGACAAACTAATAAAAAAAATCACCTTCATTTTATATGTACGATAGGTACTTCAAAATTGCCGATTAAAAGGTTTTATTTCATAAAATTGTAGGCGTTATAACTACGTATAACCAATTCCAGCTGTATAGTAAGCTAAAAATCGGCAGTAACTTATAGACGAACAGACAGAGGTTTACGATGAAAATATAAGTGTTTAGCTAGTTTGACAAAGACGTCATAAGTCAATTATCAGATTGCTTTGAAGGTAAAAAGAAAACATTTCCTTCAATTATGGTCTTCATTGATATATACATATTTACAATAAAACTAAATGGTAAGTGAAACTGAATGATTTTTTTGAGAAGTACGAGGGTCATACATGTCAAAATGTTTTTAAACTTACGAGCAATTCAGTTTATTCACAGTCTTGGTCTTGTACCAAGTAGAAAGGAATGATTTGCATTCATGCATAATTGTAAAAAAAAATAAAATTGCATTTATTATGATTCGTAACAATTTCATTTCAAATATTTAGCAATCATTTCACTAGTATCGTCATTAGTAAATAATTGGTAAAAAAAATATTGTAGGGAAGAAGTTATATTATACACTTTTAGGAGGAAACGGATATATATGACGATGGGATCAATGCCTTTAAAAAGAATTATAACAACGTTAGTCTACTGAATGCATTATACAGGATAGTAGCGGCCGCTTATAATAGTTTGTTTTCTCGTTAAAAAAGCAAACATGTTATTCCATATAATTTTGTTTCTCACAGTTTATAATTTTTCTACTAAATGTATGCATAAGCCTTCATTTCTAAAGTAATTGCTAACACATATTATGCAGATTTCGTTGTTATTTCACTTATTAAAGAAAAAATAGATTTGAACATTGCAGTAAACAACTCTAATAAGAGTATCGCACTATCTAATCTATGAATGTGTAAATATTTGTGTGCAAAATAATTCAATTGAAATTATTAAAAAGCTTTTCTTAAAGTAGATACTTGAAAACCCGTTTCGATTGTTCGTATACTATTTTTAATATAATGGCTACAAAAAACATAATTTAAAAATTGTTGTATTGCTGAGGAAACTTTCGTTCTTCTTACCTAACGGTTTTTGGTGCTCAGGCAATCAGCATGTTTTTGCTAAATAACATCTAGAACCGAACTATATCGAAACTTTCCAGTTCTCCTTGGTATTCAATTGCTCAACAACTTAAGAGTATTTTTACCAGACTGTAGTTTGTTTATGATGTGTGGAATTAAATTTGTCGAAATGTGTAGTCGTTACCATCTGTAGTTCTGTGTTTTGTGTTTTTCACAATTAAATTAAACTAAGTGATGTAGTATTATTTCTACTTTCTTTAATTTCTTTAACCACGACCTAGGTTTGTTGTATTACATCTTCAGGTGGGATATTAGCAAAGATGTTGTAATACAACGAAACCTAGGTCGTGGTTAAAGAAATGAAAGAAAGTAGAAATAATACTACATCACGTAGTTTAATTTAATTGTTAATAATGAATTGCTACAAAATTAACGCCAAATATATTCAAATTTTGTGTTTTTCTTTAATATATATTAAACTTGTTTATTTTAATTTGTTTAACGATAAATTGCTTATCGTTACGATTATTTTAGCTGTAATCTATCTATAAATGTATGGTTGTAACTAAATTCCAAAAGCCTTGCTCAATGGATAATGCGAAAATATATAAACGATATAATTTATATTCGCTTTGAATTTACATTTCTCTAAACAAATTATAATTGAGTGCTCATCTCCCACGGACGGATTAGCAAACTAAATAATAAATAAACTGACTTGATTATCAAGTATTTAGCTAAAATACGAGTCGTTTATTGACTCTAACAGTAGCTACGTTCAAATTTCAGTAAGAACGTGAACATTTGAAACAGAATTTTTAATTAACAATCTGTTTCTTCATATGGTCACCCCCTCTATATCAATCTTCTTGACAGAGATAGCATACTCTTTGCTAAAGGATTTTCGTATTTCTATAATATATTTTGCTTTTATGACTTGAATTTGTCATTTGGAAATAAATTATTAATTTGCTATTATTACGTCTTTAGTGGTATCATCTTTTCCAGCTTGCTGCTTCTATTTCTCAATTCATTGTATTATATACCATTTCATTGAACAATATTAGTAAAACTTTATTCAATTTATCTCTAACATCACATTGATATTTGACGTTTTAAATTCTCATTCCGTCCCATAAAAATATATTACATTTTTATTTATTTATTAAAAAATTACGTTCAACTTCCAGATAGCCCCTTCCATTTCACATGCACAAGCATCAAAAGTACAATATACTATATCATAATATAAACAATATTCAATAAATATATATAATAAAAGAAACAAAAACATAGATCAAATTGATCACAAAATTTAATAATTATCTATCGTTAACTACTGAGCAATTCCATAATCGCATTCCTATAGCGGTCAACGGAGCAGAAAAGAAAATGTTACTTAAATGACTCGTATTAACTAAATACGAGTAGCACTCACATTATGGGGTTTCATAAAAATTTAGGTACTTGCTACGTTTAAGGGTACATAGTATTACTATTAAACTGCAAATATTGATTTTTCAAATATTAAATATATTGCCAGCTATATCTTCCTCGTGCGTTAAAACATGTGCATTTTAAAAAAATATTACAATCATTTTTGCAATAACCTTGTGTCACCTTGTTCATAATTACAAATCAGTAATATAAAAATAATGAGGGAGATATACTCAAAAATATACTTTTTACATATTTTTCGCTATATTCCTCAATATAATAAAACAAATAATTTTGAGATCTTTTTAATTAGCTCATGCAAACGATACCCCACACACTATACTTTTAAGATTCTTTTTTTAAATAAAGTTTTGTACCTCTTTATCCCAAATTCCCATACAAATATATTTTTAAGTGCGTACTTGCGGGTAAATATACCTTATTATTTTATTAGCCTCCAGTTTTCACGTCGAGCGATTTCTGTAAAATAAAACGGAATTGAGATATGGACGAAGAGATACAGAAGTGATCTTATAATGGTTCCGTTTTTTGCTTTTGAGGACTGAAGCAAAATATGAAAAATTTTCCCATGCTGCTGCCTCTTACAATAATGAACAATGTAAGTGCGCGCAAAGCAGATGAGTGCTGCGCGATACTGTGTACGCTCTTAAGCAGAAGTAATATACTATGTTTCCGACCTCACGTAACAGTCAGGAAGATAAGGCGTTACAAAATAAAATATTTGAAAAATTATCAAGGTAATTATTTGGTAATTCAAAAATGTACAATTCCCTCGAATTTGAAGGTAATTACATCCGACCATGCCCATTATAACATCTGAAGAAAAAAAATGAGGACAATAAACCTATATTTTCCATACAAAAATTCATAAAACTTTTTAATATTTTCATTAACATGCTTTTATAAGTCTCGTTATGCATAGACCAGATAATTGCATTAATTCTAATAATGTCTAGAACTGTAAAAATGCTACCGTCGGGAACTGGACGACGGCGTTGGCATTGTTGATCACAAAATATTGAACTTGTGCTAAGGAGATGATACCACCTTGTTTTCTTCTGATACACGTCAAATGACAGGTTTACATCTCAAAACAGAGCACGTAAGCCTCGAGTTTGGATTAAAGATCAATTAAAAATTAGATGTATGTTTGGTTCACCATTTTTATTTTTAGATTAAATAGCTTCAGAGCAATTGGCAATCATTTTGCTCTACCTATAGTTTTTCAATCTTGAATTCAAAGTCTGGAAAAATTCTAGACGCATTTGGGAAGAAGTTTCTATTAACATTATTGTAAATAACGGTATGCTTCTTTATTCGTGTTCCGACACCCATTTGTGTGATATTATTTTTTCCAGAGATTGAAATCTACAAAGTATAGGTGACTAGACCGGTTTGATTGCTAGCAACATTCTATTCTGTAAATTTTTCTCCATTGCAAACTGTTGAACCACAAATAATGTACCAAATATATTTTATTTGTGTAGACTGAAATTATTTTCTGTGACATGTATTTGAAAAAAAAACTGTCTCAATGTAGTTCGTTTACCTCAGAATAAAACATAACAAAATATATAAGTACGTTGCTCTCGCGGACGAACTGGAAAACTAAATAATGACTAAATTGAATTTATGGTCACACGAGAACAAAGTTGACATGGTTGAATGTCCATTGACTGTGATGGAGATCACGTTCCTTTTCCACTGCGAAAATGTTTATCATATGTGTATTATATATTTCTCTCCGTTTGCTTATAACCAAGTTCTAATGGACTAATATTGATGAGTTTTGCGCCATCGAACAGGTTGTTTATACTGACATTTACGTAGTTATATTGATAATTATGAGATGTATCCTAAAGTGTGGGCAAGCTGAAAATGCTATGAAAGGCGAAGACAAAAACTTAAATGCGTACGTAATTACGAGCGTCGACCATGACAACGTTGATTAAAAGAGTTATAGGAAATCAATTACATACCTTTTATGTTTAAAATTTTGATTAAATGTTACCGCGTGCAAGATATAAGAAAACAAAGATAATATATTACAATAAAAAAAAATTATAAATATTTTCTACTCCATATTTATTTATTTATCTAATTTAATGTGTATAATTGATAAATATGGAGGACTTACTGCTAAAAGAGCAATGTCGTACAGCCAACGAACACCAGTCCAGCACCGCTCAACGAACTGTTGGGAATCCAAGCCGACTCCCCGCGATGCGCAGCGTCGTGAAAGATCGTACGCCTATTGATCAACCCAACACACCAAGATGACGACAAGCTACTATTCTATGTAGATATGAAACAAAAAGAAAACAAAAAGCCTGTGTTTGTAATTAGTAATACTGAACCACTTTAAAAGTTGAGAGGAATTCCATAATGCACAAATCGTCAACAACTTGGATATTCCAAAAATTTCGGTAATCGACAACCTATGTGCATATATTCCGACAATCATCACATGCTGCACAGTGTAAAAAAACAAAGTAAAGCTAAACATATAAAGAAACTTGTGCACTCTATGCTCGTGCGCGGAAAAGAGGCCACTCTGCAAATAACAAAGATTGTTGTATCAAAAAAACACTAAAAGTTTGGGAACCGAAGAAAATTTCTCCTGTTCGACAAATTAAAACTGAGAATATAAAACTTTCTGAGCAAAATAAAGTATTTATTTCTAAAATCGCTTACGTTTAAATCACAAAAAATCAATTGAACCAAGCAATGATAATAAGCAGCACGTAACGAGCCTCCCATCACTAATATGATGAAATGGCGTACTTCATCTCAAACTCAAGTTAAAAACATATCACCCAACTAATAAATAAAAGGGAGGAACTGTGAAAAATCCATAGGCTACCAATCAAGAAGTAGAAAAACCTCAAAATAGAAAGACCTTTCCAAGGATTATAAGATGGAACACAAATAAATTTTACCACTGAGTCCAAGAGCTAGAAGTATTCCTAAGTGTCGATAGTTTAATAAATATATCTTTTTTAAAAACAAATGGTTTATCATCAAAATTCACTATAAAAAGATACTCATAACTTTCATTACATAGTATTTAAAAATAAGTCGACGAAATTCTAATGACATTGTGGAATGCAACACCTGTTATTTATAATTATTGGGGGGGTGTTTATTTGCTCGCCCTATTACACATTCGTTGTATCGAATACCATTTTATCCGATCCAAACAATATCAACATCACTTGCTATGTACAACATACTTATTTAAAGAAAGATGTACAACACACTTATTTAAAGAAAGATGTACAACATACTTATTTAAAAATTGATAAGGAATATTTGAATCCTTCGTCAGTATTTATCATTTTTTGATGTCTGACTTTTGTTCGTAAAGTCTTTCTGGGGATCAAACACGGGGGCTGGGGTGACGGGAGAAGTCATTTCCAGCTTACGTCGTGACGAAAGTCTATTATATTTTTCCCTTGTTTATTCTTCATTATGGAATTTGATTTCCAATTACATGTGAGGCCATTATTGGCATTAATCTATCGATCTATCCAGACGATCGATCTATCCATCTATTGTTAACATAAGGCTCTGATTGTATTGTTTGGATGTAAAATCATGCTGCCTTTAATTAATTCTATTATTTGAAAATGTGGTCAAACATTTTTAAACCCAAAATATGACATTTGAAAATTACTAATTTTTCTATTATACATGTAACTCCAAATTAGTTAAAAGTTTATGGCTGCATTTACATACTAAACGGCGACGACCAAATAATAGTTAATTGTTCTGAAATAATAAAATAAAACACATTTTGTGGGAAGAGAATCAAATAACAGGATTCGAGACAATTTCTATGAATAATAAAACGTCAAGAGAATTTCTGTGAATGCAACTAAATAATAGGACTCGAGATAATTTCTATAAGCATTAAGCTAGCACGCAGTAAACGATGGCTATACCCGAACGCAGTCCTAAGTAACACATCGTGACGCATGAGCGGCGGTGTGTTACTAGGCAATCATCCAGAGCGGCCCGCGTGCGAGCTACGGCTTGTCCACATCTTGCGGAGATTGACCGAGTAAAGAAGAGGGTGGTCTCGGCGCGTACCTATTTATAGATTTGCAATATAGAGTGCGGGGGCTTTCGCGGTATGATTTGCCTCATTGATCGACAGTCCATATATGTCGCAACTCTTTGTCTTGGATTTCGTTCGTCGCTCTATCTTGATTGGCATATTGGGTTGTATTAAAGATCTAGACTTCAACATCTTGCATCACAATTGACATTTTACTTTAAATCAAATTCTTACCTTAGTACTTTAAGTTTTTGGGTAAATACAGGAATAATGTATAGGATCTACAAGAGGAGACTTATGCCTTGAAATGAACAATACTACAATTTCTGAATCAAACAACACAAATAACTAACTTAAAATTACACAGAAGACTTGGCAATTCAATATTAAATATTATGTCACATCAAGAATGTTATGCTGGTCTTCCTAAACGCACGTTTCCAGGCAATCCCTAAAGCTATTAATGAATATGTGCTGGGAGATTTGGGTGACCTCAGGTTAAATTACTGCCTGAGATTTTTAATGTTCACATCAAATTTAACTTTGGGATCTCACAAAAAAACATTACGAATCGAGAGATAGACGTGGAGGGAAATTAGTGAATGTCGCGATACTAGGAAATGAGACGATCGACGAACTTGGACCTAAGTAAAACGAGATACGTGTCTCAATTCGTCTGTTGCAACGCTGCTGAAACCTCACATTCCATAAATTTATTCCTCCATGGTGAAGTTTTGAAAGAAAATGTTCAATATATTGACATAACATGTAGCAATATCAGTGCTTGTTTCGTTTTTTTTGTGTAAAAAGTAGGTTCAGTTTTCTTAGCTCCCTGATTGTACACCAAACAGTCACCTTGGGATTGTAAAGGAAAGTCTCGTATATTATTCTCATATTTTCAGTGCAGATAAGCAATCTGAAGTTTTATTAGAACGAAGTACCTTATCGCACGTTACACACTTGACGAAGGAGAGCTAGCCCCAAAAAGATTTTGACGGACACTTTTGCTACAGTTACAGTGTCGGGCCCAAATCTCAAAATACATAAAAAGACTTTGATACAAATTTGGCCTTTTTAAACTTTTTATCCATTTATGTATATATTACATAGACAGATAAACATTTTTATAAAGCAATAAGAAAATATTTGATGTCAAATTTTAGTCACAAATTTTATGGTACACAAATTTTTACGATACCACTGGGTATTTTATTAATATTCTGATTTATTATTATGTCTAGAACAGAAACAATCTGAAGAAAAGTCGATACACTCGTAATTAAAAAAAATTATATTATATCATAATAGTCAAGGAAGAAATCAGGACTCGTTGTAAAAACGCCCATTAAACATGTTTAGACCTTTTACATATCGTCACTATTATCAGGTTTGTAATATTTCTTGGTAACCTCTTCATTTACTTCCAAATAAGAAAATACTTAGTTTAACAATTATTTAAAATTACCTGATGTCAAAGTTCTTTTTAGTTAGTAATGCTTTTCCAGCAATTAATTCTTGCCTTGACAGCATGCTGGTTTCATTATAGTTATAAATCTAAGGATAACATAAAGTCTTTAACATAGTGACACGAAAAAGTATTACAACAGAACGTTAAAAAAAATTGGAATCATTCACATATAGTAAAATAAAGCATCAACTAAATGTTAGTTTATCCATTCTAAATATCTTGGAAAACTCAAATGGAAAACTTATATAAACTATCACAGTTCAACTTTATAATACACAAAGAAATTGAATATTAGTAAAAGTAAAGGCAAAGATTTGCCTTGTAGATAAATTTGATAGCAAGCCTAATTGGGTGTATAGTTTATTAATTAATGAAGCATTACAAATTTCAGAATATCGAATTATCTATTAGACAATTCAAGTATCTTATTTATTAGGTAACTATTGTAAGATTCAGAGTATCGAATTACAATTTTTTTAAACAAATGAAGTAAATTATGTAAACTTAATATTAAGATTATTTACGAGAAATATATAATAATAAATAAGGACAACAATATTTAAGAGAAAATGTTGATAGACTTATGTTATTTATAAACAGTTAAATATGAAGTAGTCCTGACTTAAATCCTTATATTAATAATTCAACTCGGTGGTATTGGAATATGCAAAAAATAAGGTTCATGATTGTGTACATGGCTTGAAATTTTTGACTGACCTTAACCTAAATAATTATCCTTAATAGTTCTGGTAAAATAGTAATACCAAGAATGTTTTCAGATTTTTTACACACATGCTTGAAAATCTAGAGAGACTCACATTGCTTGCATCTTTTAAGGTTGTAATGGGGGGAAAAGAAATGTTCGCCCCATTACACATATATAGTTCATTTGCGTTTTATCTAGTATTTTGCTTCGTATTAATTGAAAACTCCGTACGAAAGATATACTTGTAAAATTTCATGTTTATAACCTGACGTTTTGAGACTGGGAACCTAATTATTGGTGTTTATTTCATAAAAGTAAAAGATGGCATAAATATTAACAGATGGATATATAGAAGCTAAGTTATTTATACTTATTATTATCGCTTGCATTAAATGTCGTATAGAGCGAAAGCTATCTGCTTAGTGACCAGAAGCTTCGCGTTACGTGAGAGGCACACGTTCTTTCCACTAGCTTTCTAAAATTCTTATTATTTCATTTTGTATGATTATTTTATTAGTCCTGGTAATAGTAATAATTTCGTAATATTTTACATGTATATACGTAAATATATTTTACATCAAGACTATGAAAGATTGTTATAATATATTTTCACTAAAATTTGTTCAATTTCTTCGAATTAATTACATGGTAGGGATTGAAGATGCGAATATGTTTACGGTTTAATACGTATTAAGGTTTCTATCTTGATTGTACGCAGAAAAACAAATTAAAAATGGTCAACAATGAGGAATAATCTCTAGATCTTTCCTTCTTCATATAATTTAATCAAGTGCGTAATGAATTATGCAAAACGAAGATTTTGCATTTTTTTCTAAGAATAGCACATATTTATTTTTTTATTTATATCTTCTATTAGAAATTGAATCATATTAAATATATATAGAGGCTACCTGATTAAAATTATTTCGTATTTGTTAGTCTAAAAACTATGGGGTTCAGATATATATTTTTTTTAAATTTTTAAAACTTAATAATTTTTAGATATTTGTAAACCTTGTTTTTGAAAAGCAAACTTATTTTAATTAAGTGATTATTTCTTTAATTTAAAAATAAATTTTATAAATACACTATATTTTATAAAACTCTTACGTAAGTTTTCTGATAACAGTAGATGGAAATTTTCAGCTGCTCACGGGCTAGACTTCACAATGGACTTGTAATTTGTTTGAGAGAGTTCTGTTGCGTTAATAAAAATACGATATTTCTAGAACACAGGGATGGCGTAGCTTCATTCTTGAATAACTTCTAAATATTCTATATACGAGGCTAGGAGAAGAGACGAATTGCTTGCAATGCAATATCTTTTATATTAAATGTTTTTTGCAGCACAGCTTGATGCAGGCCAATGCTATATTAGTCAGCTATTCCTATTTAGTTTGACAATGTTGCCATACCATTCAAACCTTTTTCAATAAACTTAAGTTATATGTCGCCAAGCCTTTATTTTCAAAAGCGTTCAATTTTTATAAGGTTAGTTTTATGCTTAAACCTAAATTATCAAGGTTATGAACAAAACTAAGATATATCAACATTTATGTTAAGACTTATTTATAAAAAGATTATCATACAATTTTGATACATTGAAGAAAGTAATATGAAGTTTAAAAAAATATAATTTCAGCTCAAATTATTAAATAAAATATTGAATATGAAATATTTTACGCAGATAGACATTTTTAGAGTTATACAATAATAATTTAAAGTGGAATTTTCAAACAAAGAAAAGAAATATTTTAGAACCTACTTAGAAAAAAAAAGAAATGTCAGAGTTCTATTTCAAATAAAAAATTTTAAAAATTCAATGTCAAAACTTAGCTATTGCTTTTTTCTCAAATCCTCTCAGGATAGTTTTTGTTTTAAATCTTTGAGGAATACGAAACTTGTTAAGACAATTTCACATTTTTTAACTATCTAATAGTTATTAAATCTCTCGGCCAGAACTGTTCTATTCATATTTCACAAAAATATTAATTCGTTAACATCGATTTAAATTGTTAGACCCAAAAGTCAATTACAAGGTGGTCATGTGAAAGTTGCGTCTTCAAATTTTAACTCACATCATAATTCTCGGAGCACTTGATACATTTTTTGATGGAAAACCATTGAAATTTATTATTCCTAGTTCGGAAGAAAGCAAATCAAAATCCTAATTAAAAGAAAAAGCAAAATCCTATTTATTTACAAATTTCTTTAAAGGTAAAAAAATTATTGGGAAACTTTGGATTGAAATTTTTTTAAAACCACCACAACAAGTTTGATTTCTTGGTATGATATATTGTAAAAGATATTTTACTGACGATTAGATACTTTTTTAATCCGGCAAGTTATCTTTATTTGTCAGATAAAACACAACCATCAACATAGATCGCACTTGAAGACATTAAATCTAAATTTTTGTATTAATAACACATGACCGGTTATGTTAGATTTTTTGAAACTTGGATATATTGCGTCGACCTACTGTCCGAAACACATTGACTCGAAAAACTTTCAAAATAGGGTGACGTTAGTGCTATTGGATACATTGTGAAAACACCATGTATTATAATCACGATATATGCATTAACCAATATATATATATATATATATATATATATATATATATATATATATATATATATATATATAAATATATATTTTAAAAAATTTCATAATTTTTGGAAGAACCTAAATTGATCCACAATTTTTTAACAACTGGTTTCAGTTATTTATTTTGATCGTTCCACGTAATCAATAAGAGTACCAATTGGATCAATATGATACAATATTTATTCAATATCGTATAAGAGAGGTTGCAGGACGTATTTCATTCTTATTTATTGTTTGAAATCATTCGTAACTTCGGAGCGAGCAATGTTTAATTTCGTGATAAATTACAGCTATAGTATATTTTGTCAAAAAAAAATTATTATTACAATACCTGTCATAGTTACTGAATTTATGTTCTTAAATATATTGACTCAAGAATATTTTGGTTAAGAGTTTACGACACGCCACAAAATGTTTTATTGACTATTTTTACCTCTCTGACATGTTAAACACGTAAATGTTAAACACGTAATTACAGTGTACTTAACTTGTACTTCAAGCCAGAAAATAAAAAATTACGGGTCGTGCTCCATTTATATAAAGTGAGCTATTACATGAAGGCCCAGATTTTAAATTATCCTCGTATTTGCACTTAAATCTTAAGTTTAAATTTGTATTTTAATTATATTTATACCTTTAACAACTTTTCTCCAATATACATGTAATTTCATTTTAGGCCACACAAATTGAGGCGTCAGTAGTTAGCCAGTACAAGTAAAATTTGCCTTTTCGCGTTAGGACTTACAAATTACAACATAATGAGTCGAAAATATTTTTTTATTATTTCTTAATTTTTTTTTAAAATGTAAATGTACAAAATTTCAATAAAATATCGAAGGTTATGAAATATCCTTTCGTCATAGTGACATCTGATATTAAGCTTGCATTGCACAAGACGTCTTCGCACACTTTCAATTAACAGCTGAATGCTTAAATTTTTTTTTTTATTTTAGTCATTATCAAAGGATCTTTTTCTTACTGTGGCTGATAAGACGTCATCATTTGAGGATAAGATGACATCAAGTGAAATTAAAATGCGTTTATCAAAGCAACTACGGTAACTTAAAATATGGTCTACATATTTTTTACAGTTCATTGCTTCTTTTCACCTTGTTTAGCATGGTCTTATAATCAAATTAATCTTATAATTGTAATTGAACCAGTGGCATTAAATTCAACAAGACAATAAGAAAATCGTGTATTTATGCTCATTAATTAAGAATCCACCATGAATGCATTTTGACCAAAAATGGTTTTTAGAAGCTTGGAGTTGATTTACTGGCTTTGATTTATTCAAAAATTATCAACGACCTAAGTTAATGCTAAGGCTTCTTTGTTTGTTTGCTTTTATAGAGTCATTCAAATTAATTTAGGCGGTTGAATTTAGAGTTTTTTTAGTATAATCAGTGCGGTATTTACTTTCATATGTTAGAGCTGCTCAGCCATTTTCTACGAGCACTGATATAATTTGTCAGGGGAAGTGTTCGCTGTGAGTTGGGTTTTGTCAGAATGTTTGACTTTGGTTTTGTATAATTTTAAAGAAATCTTAAATTTAAATTAATATCAGCATAACTGAGCTTTAAGCTTTCATTAATAACTTAGTATATGTTATTTTTTGTTCAAGGAAATTCTCTTAGCATTTCAGTAAATGATAAGTATTTCAGTACTTGATAACAACGTTAGCGAGACTTAAGTAACTTTAGATTATCTTATGTAGATAATTTTTTATTATCTTATATACTGATTTCGAATATGCATTTATTTTTAATTATGAGAATTTCCTTTTAACAAAATTGGCACTATCTTAAGTCTTTGGTCTTGTTCTTTCAAATACATCCATAAATAAGAAAAAGGTAACCCAAAAACACTATTTGTTAATTTATGTTAACATTTCTAGTATGCATGAAGTAGTAAAAATACATATCGTTCGAAGTAAAAGTATTTAATTTGTGCTAAAAGTTGTAATAGTACTTGATTTGCGCAAAATGTACAATTAGTATCAATTTCTAACTAGTGAAATTTATTTCTTTGGTCGTAAACTAGTAACAAAGTTTCCATTGCTGAATTCATATTATATAACCCAGACGTCATTAAAATAAAACTGTGGTAAATTTTTGAACTCTATTTACCGTTTTATTTATTTTTTCGACTTTGGTTCTATGTTTTAGTAATTTAATTTATTTGGCCACCAATATTTTAGTTACTATATAATATTATAAACATCTTCGTGTAGGTTAATTCCTGTCACTTAGTTAACATTCATTATTACTACTATCCATTGAATCATTGCTGTCCAACATGCATTTCTTTCATAGTTACTTTTGATATAAATTTTATTAGCTTCGGTCTTTTCATATTTGCTTGCATACTTGTTTGGTTTATTCCCACATTTTTAATTTTTCCCATATTTTTAAAAATATTGGGTTCAGGTATTATTGCATATAAAATAAATTTCTTTCTGGTAACATTTTTTTCCAAGTTCTACTGAGTGGTACTTTCCAATTATTTGGCCTTTGTAATTTATAAATTGTACTTAGTAATATTCAGTAATTGGTGAACTAATTTTGAATTTTTATCAAAAAATGTTGAAATGTTCTCTTTTATTCTAATATATTAATATGATAGTCATTATGTGCAAATTTTACTATATTTCGGAAAAAATTATTGTTTTTACTTTCTAATGCTACATAATAAACATCTATTTCTTCAAATTCATTAACGCGAGCGCTCTGTATAATGTCGTTGATACTCTTTTACGACGGCCTTTCAGTATGAAAAACATTGTCCGTTTTTTGTAAAATTTCGACAACGGGATTTTATTTATTTACGTATTTTTTACCCACAACGAGACGGGAGAGATATATGCGTTTAGGGTGAGATGTCGTTTGTTTGTTTGTTTGTGTATGCAATCCAATGTTCCCATTTATCTCTAAAACAGTTTGACCGATTTGGGTTCCGTTTTCTACAAAATGTTTGGGATTTATTGACCATGGTTTTTAGATAGTTTCACGGTGATTATTCGACAGGCGCCACAATAAACATTTTGTTGCAAACGAATGTTCCCATTTATCTTCAAAACGGTTTGACCGATTTAGATACGGTTTTCTCAAAATATTTGTTATATTGTTAGCTCACCTGGTGTGATATATTGTTATCTTAACTAGATAGGTGTTATTTAGCTCACTAGGGGGCGCTGCAACATTTTTTTACAAACGAATGTTCCCATTTATCTCCAAAATGGTTTGACCGATTTAGACGATTTAGACATTTCTGCAAAATATTTGGAACTAACCGGCGATGGTTTTTATATAGGTGTTATAGCTCTTCAGGGGGCGCTGCAATATTTTGTTGCAAACGAGTACACCCATTTTTCTTCAGTAACCTTTGACGGATTTAGATACGGTTTTTGGTAAAAAAGTATAAAAGTAAAGGTACAAAAAAAAAAGCAAAGTTAAACATATTGAAAAAACCCATGACGGATATAGTCGTTGTAATTGAAAAACGATTAAATAATGTTTTGAAAACACGCCGACTAAAAGAAAGTAATTATAAACCTATTAATATAATTATAAACCTACTGTGTATAATTTGTATTTAATTAGTAAACCTATTAATATAATTACAAAGTCAGGAAAATCCGTAGGGTCCGCCATACTCTGCCTATGCCTAAAATTTTGCAGTTTTATCAGTTCGTGACTAATTGAAATTCTCTGAGGTGTGCAAATAGCTTTTCTATGCTGCTACAATGTAATTGATATTGGGTACGGAAATGGCAATGAGAGCACCGGTGGATTTTCTTGAGATCGTATATATTAATATATTCTTACTTTCTTTTAGTCGGGGGTTTTAAAAAAAATTGACGTGAACGATTATTTCATTACAACGACAAGTTATTTATAGGCTAGTTTTTTATCAGCAAACAGTTGAAAACAAATTAAAATAAGCCTATGAAACAGCTATTGGTTTTTGAATAATTGAAATGGAAGGATCTTTAGGTGCACTTTTTTTGAGCAGTGAATGAAACTGAACCGTAACGTCCGGATCTGTGACGCTGAATTGGGTAAACTCGGCTCCCTTCGGCATCGGCCAATTGGACTACTTTTTAGGCTACGTACCTTTTACTTACTTTTACCATGCACACTTTTTAAATTTCAAGTGAACTATTTTTAATGTATTTATAACATATCTAAATTTCCATAAACCTATTCTTTCATTCATACAGATAAACTCGGCTACATTCGGTATCAGCCAAAGGAGTTCACTGTCTAACACGGAGTGCATCGTTTCAAGAATTACGTTTTATTTTTTATTAATATTTTATATGAGTATAATTTGATATATTATGAGTATGTAATTGTATATTAAAATAATGATCTCGCCTTGTTCCTGATTCACAAAACTAACTTTGTATAATATTAATATAATTATTATGTATTTATATTTTCAAATTATGAGTTTTGATTTCTATCGTGAGGTCATTAGCATGCACAAATTTTTTTTTATTAAAAGAAAGCTAACAGCCATATTTTTAAATCTGCTTTGTTATCAGTAGCTAGGGAGAAATCTACGCGCAATTAAAACAAATTAAGTAACATTAAAATTCTTAAATTCCATTCAATTTAGGTTATGCTCTTAAGACTACATAAGATATTTATATAATCAAATTACTAACAAATCTCACTGGCTGCGATTATAAATAATTCTTTTTTACACTGTAATTTGTGGAGCACTTAGTCCTTGCGTCTATAAAATAAACTGATAGATGAAATTCAATTACGCTTTCAAACATTCTTTTGTATATTTGTAAGTATTGAAGGGAAAAATACAAGAATCTAAGAAAAAATACTTCTTCGCAGCAATTTCCTATCTCTCTCATTGTTCACGAAGTAGATTTGCGAAATGTAATTATGAGAAATATTACTGAGTACTAAGCTTATTAAGCAAAGTTCCCGTGGGGTTACGGTTAAAAAGTAATTACAGGGCGTCATTTACCACTCTCACATTAACCTAAATACTGAATGATGCGTAATAATTGCGTGATTAATTGGAATGCACTGTAGCTTAATTATCTTCAATGACTTGTTGTTACGTAAAACGCCCAATTACAATTTCATTAGCGCTTTAAAGGTGAGCTTAAATTTAATTTCTTTGCTTAAATACGATGTTTAGCTTTACATTATGGTACGCAAAAGATATTACTATTTATGAGAGATTAGCTTCGCCATTGTAAAAGCTTCGTATATTATTCAAAAAAAGTATTTCAATACCGTGCACAATAAAGTCAACAGTAGTTTGTTTAGGTAAATTTATATTTATTAAGAATCATTTTAATTTAATTTAATTTAAATCATTTTAAAAAAAATTCTATTAAGTTTTAATTGAATTCAAAATCAATAGACCGGGTGAAGAATACAACTGACTGAAATCATGGGTGCTTTTTATCGTGTCGGGCGGCCAGTGCAAAAACATTTTTTTTTTATTTATATCTATTTTGCCTTTAGTGCCACATTTGCGTATTCTAGTCAGTAAATTAGTTTTGCGGCATATCATTACATTATTTTTCTTATTTAATAAAATTAAAACAAAACAACACTCTATTCATATAAGAGTTAAAAAACAACTGTCCAAGGAATTCAAACAGATATTTGCGATAATGATTTACCTATTTTTAAGCTGAATGCTTGCAAACAGTGTTAATACCAACATTGAAGAATTACTGTTATAACCAAGTAAAATAAATACAGTTCCATGTACAATTTCCTTATCACTTGCCGAAAATTATATCCAAAATGGTGACGTATTTCTTATTAACTACACAGCTCTCAAAGAACATCATTGCCGACGTGGCGATTCCTATAGATTTTGATGTTTCAATAAATGTATCTCCCCCCCCCCCTCTTATCATAGTCAATATATAGGAAATTTTAAAACAGAAAATCAAATGAACACTTTCTACATTTTATCTAACAAAAAATTATCAGCAACCTCGTTTAGAGAAAAAATGATTAAGTTTTTTCAGTTTACTGCGAAAGCCTTAAAAATAAATTTTTCTCCAACACTTTCTCCTCAACCTTTTCGTTATATTTTTTACGTGGTTGTACTTCGGCGGCCATATTTTCATTTCTTTTTATTTACATTACTTGTCAGTGTAATATCATTGCTTATTACTAATATACAAGAATATATTAAAACATGGTTGCTTTTTTCAATATGCAGTTTGGTGCTGAAATTAATTAGGATGAAGAAAACACTATACTGGTGGTCTGTATTTATTTGAATACCTGCATTCTTAAAAATATAATAAGTAAGTGCTATAGATATTGATACCTGATCTAGTGTTATACTCATTTGGTTCTTAATATTAGGCTAACAACTTCTGACTAAAAGTTTTGAAGAAATAATTGGCTGATACTATGACGGTATGATATCTGATTTGTTAAGTCAAAAGTGATATGGTTTGAACTTGCGTAGTGCCTACGATTGGAGCATTAGAGTCCACTTTTAAAAAAAAAGGGCCGTTCTCATCATACGTGCTATCTAAACACTCAGGTAATTTTCTTGAATCGTAGCTTCATCAGAATTTCCTCCTTGGATAAACGTATCTCATGTCTTCTCAAGACACTTTCAATAAAAATGTTGGATTATTCTAGGCTCGTAAATTTAAATACGTGCAGATGGTAATAATTTTGAGAATTTTACCTTACTCTGAGTAATATTCTTTAGACTTTGTTTTTAAAGGCATCCAAATTACAACACAGTTGAAAAATCACAAATTAATTTAGAAAAGTGATCGGCCATGTGAAAAATTAAATAATTTTTTAAATCGCTCTGGGTATGGAATGTAATTTTCTCTAAACTGAATTGTGCATATTTTAACAAAAAAAATTATTGCGCAAAGAGGAAAATAATTTATATATTTATTATTTGCGATAGAAACACTCCTTCTTTAGGTTTTCCTCCCGCAAATTGAAAAAATGGAATCCTTATAAGATCACTCGGTTGTCCGTCTGTACGTTCCGGTTCGTCCGTCCAAGTCCTTTTTCTCAGAAACAGCTTTAGGTATCGTATTTTTGATCAAACAACATGATATTACTCACTGGTAAGACTTACTCACTGGTACGTCTTACTCATTGGTAAGACTTACTGATTATCAAAACCTAAACTTATACCTTGTGAAAAACTAATATTTGTGAATAGCTTAATTAGAAATACTATGTAAATGTATAATATGATACTATGTAAATGTATAATATGTAATAGTGTGAGCTCTACTTGTGGTTGACAGAACCTATTTTGTTGCCATTTTCCATAGAATATTACCCATTTTTAATAATATTATATGTTATATAAAATTATTTTGACGTATTTTCGTTCAAAATAACAAATCTGTTATTTTTATTAGTTTTTTATGCAACCTATTTATTTTTTTAATAATTGAAAGTTTTAAATAATACCATATATATCATGACATTATTTTTTCTTCATATCTAATAGAGTAAAGAACTTATGACTATTTTAGAAAATAATTGTATCTCTTTTTAACATTTTATTTAATTACAGCGGCCTCTTTCTTTTGTTGCTATCAGTGATATTTTTGTTGCTATCAGTGATATTTTTGTTGCTATCAGTGATATTTTTATTGCTATCAGTGATATTTTTGTTGCTATCAGTGGTATTTTGCGGACAGGACCAGAGAAAATTTAAGGATCACACTTTTCTATCAGGATAAAAGTTTTTTAATTTACGTGACATTTAATTATTGTTTGTACTTTTTATTGTTACAAGATAAATTGTATTTTATAATGATTTTTGCCTTTATCAGCCCGTTTTAACACGCTTGCATTAGGTCGACTGGTGTGTAACTAACTGGAATTTGAGAAATTAAATTTCATACAGTTTTGAATATTGTATCATTATAAAACTTGGCAGTTGTTCATAGTTTTTATGATAATAAAAAATGTTATAAAATGAAAAAAAATATATAATTTAACACAAAAAAAAAGGAATTCATTTAAATTTTTACCCACTTTCAGACGTCAGAATTATTTAAAATTTTGCAAACTTATCAAGAACCGATGACAATAATTCTCCAAAAAAAGAAATAGTTTGCTTCCCAAATTAATTATTTAGTTAGATTTCAAAACGAATTGGCCTACGTTTTACACTCAACAATAAACAGGGCTTACACTAAAATCCTTACTAGATTAGACAGAGAAATTCAACGGGAACAGGTTCGATAATCATTTTATTTTACTTTTTAGTATTTTGTAAAAGCGATTTTTTTTTAGTTTTTTCATCTAATAATTTATTTCTTACAAACACTGATCAGAACCTTTTCCATGGTTCTTCAAAAGTGTTATAATTGAAGGATACGTAAGTACGGCACTAATATTTCAATTATTTCATAGCTATATCTCTTTTCTATTTACGTAGTAATTTAATTTCAAACGAATAATAAATTTCTAAATTATGCGTTACTTTATGAGCAGCGGCAAAACGGTCGGCGTCAGCGTTTAAGGTCAGATCCTTCAGGGGCTAGCATGTCGCATTTACATATCGACCCTTTAAGGTTTTGTTTAAGCTTCCCTTCGAAGTAAATTTGAAAAGAAGTCAGCCAATTCATTTTGATACGTCGCACTTCATGTTGAGAAAAAAAATTAAAATACTTTTCTTTTTATTTTTTTAAATTGTAATGCAATTATATTGTAATTTAAGAGTTTTATATCGTCATTCAATAAATTGCATTCTCTATGTATAGATTGCAAACGAAATGGAATAATCTTGTCCTTAGTAAAACATCGCGAACGATTTTCCGCACTCTTTGTTTTCCTTGCCTTAAAACTTTTCCAATCATGTGACCCAGTCAGTACGCAGGGCGGGTGAGTGAACATAGTCCTCTTTTATTCTGACGCACTTTATTGACTCCTTTCTTTTTGCCTTTGATCTTGGATTTGTATAATACGATTGGAAGGCGCATGACGTAACCGGCAAGGAGAGAAAAGGATTTAAAACAAAAAGAAAATTTTCTGATACAAAAAGAAAATTATCTGATTATTCTGTTTCGTGTTCAGTGTGAATACTTACTATAATGCCGGCAAGCACTATATATGACATTCTCTTTATTTTGTTGGAAACCATTTAATGTTATAACTAAAAATAAGATGTAATGCGAAAATGTTTGTTTTATTTGTTCGTGCTAACCTCTAAAACTACACGTTCAATTTTAAAAATATTTGTATCAAAAAGCTCATATTTTGATAAGTTTATAGGCTGCATATCATTGGGCTGCGATTCATAGATAGAAAACAGTGATAAAGCAGAAAAATGTTTAGCTTACTTTATTTTTCTCTTCGCATCAATTTTTAAATTTATACGCTCTGTTTCAAAAAAAATTGTGTTCGAAAACCGATGCTTCGAAAAAGGTTATCAACTATATATTATCTTGCTACTATTCATGGAGGATACAAATGTAATTTGTGAGGAGGACTGCTTAAACGATACAAGTTAGAAAGAGATCGGCTTACTAATTGACTGACCATCTCAGCTATTCCCGTCAACATACCTTAAATCTCCGTGTCACCGTAATGTGTTGGGTTGATCACTAAACTTGAGGCATACGACCTTTGACAGCGGGGCGCATCGCGGAGACCCGAGTTTGATTCCCGGCCGCTCATCGAGCGGGTCTTGATTGGTATTCTGGTTGGCTGTAAGAAATGCTTTCGTATCAATATGTCCACCACAGGTATTAATTAGATGCATTGAAGTATATAAATAAAAATAAAATAAATAAATAAATCTTGACGACAAATATCATTTTGCAAACCAAGTGGAGGCGTCAAGCGTCTGCGGAGGAGATTTTATCATAATTAAGATAATTTTATGCGGTTGGAATCACAGACACAGTTAATGTAATATAAGGCATGCTTCTTCTTCATGTTTAGTCTACGCCTTTGGGTCTTCAGAATAAGTCTTCTTTTTGTTACTTAATAATAAAAGAGCTTACATGTTTATGTCTATCATTAATTAAATTAATTAATTGTGTTTTTTGATATGAATTCTCCTTCTTGGATGCTTTAGTCTACGAATTGGATTATTACTATGAACGTATCTTTGATCTCTCTCTTTGAAGCCACTGTACTAATGGGGTGCCTCCCATTCTTTTCGATCGCTGGCATTTGCCAATATTTGTATCCCATAGAGTAGTTGGCTCTTCAGGTTCGTTCAGGTTTCCACCGATTTTCTTTGATTTGGCCAATAGCAAAAGTAGTTGGTTCGTCAGGTTTCCACCGATTTTCTTTGATTTGGCAAATAGCAAAGTACGTTTCTATAATTTGTTTAATTTGGAGTACTTTTTGAAAGCTTTTAATTTTGTTGGCATGAAAAAACAGCCCATTTTTGAAGAAGGATCTAATAATGCTAGTATAATAAAATTTTGTTGCACATTTTGTAGTAATACTTCATTAAGTAACAATATGAGAAACATAATTGTATTCATAGTATATTTCGGAGGACTAACGAAACGAATGAATGGTGTAACTTTTAGAGTATCAAAATATGATTTGATGTCAAAAAATCCCTCATTTTCATTCTCTTCGAACGTGTCGAACGAACAAAGCGATCAAAAATCAATAATGGAATCCTTCGTCGAATGATGATTCATCAATTTTTTTTCCTCCATATTCCCTAACAAATATTTTTTTTCCAAAAGTTTTTCTTTATTTTTTATTATTTTATAGTTACTATACTGTACGGTTACTATCTGTTAATCTCTCCTACTCAGAGACTACTGAAAAGACTTCCTTGAGAATTTGGTGACAGTATATACAGCTTCTTCCTTTTTGAGAATAACACGCACCGCGCTGTATGTGGCTTTGTACCACGCGGTACAGAGCTACTAGTACAGCCGAAACCTGAAAGTCATTCTCAGAAGGTTTTGTTATGTTGCTGGTGGGGTTAAAAAGGGATACTATATTTTGAATTGCTCCTGCAAGGTAGCTTGATCAACCCTAAGACATATGTAAATCAGCTTGAAAAATTAGCGGAAGTAATACGAAAAAAACATTGAAGACACGTCACTATTCATCTTCTGCATGAAAACGCGAGGGCCCATATAGCAAAAGAAACCCAACATAAATTAATGAAACTTGATTGGGATACCTTCCCACATCCTCCGTATTTACCGGATATTGCGCCTTATGATTTTTATTTATTTCTATATTTAAAAAAATATATTAGTGAAAAAACTTTCAAAAACTTTGAGGTCCTCAAAACAAATGTTTCGGAATTCTTCGCGTCGCAGCCACCGCAATTCTGGGAGAAAGGCATTACTGATCTATCTAGATGCTTGGCGTATGTTCTGGAAATAGATGGGGAATATATTACAGATTAAAGTCAATAAGCAGCAAAGAAATAAAGAAATATTAAATGTTACTATTTTTCTGAAAAACTTTTTTTACCAACCAAATGTATTCGTTTCAGATCCCATTTTCAAAATTGTACATAGAAGTTTCACTTCCACTTCCGCCGGAAGCCATGATACCATTAGTCAACGCGATTCCTTGAAAAAAAATTATTATTTTTATTTAATACTGTAAATACTTTTATTCAAAACACATGTATTATCATTGTTTGTTTCATTTTTGAAACACATAAAAATTAGCTTTTTTCATTTCAAAAACTAGAAAATTTCCTTAAATTTTAGTGTACACTACCGTGAAACGATTCTTTACATAGAAATGTTTTTAGCGTTATGGAATGCAATTTGCTAACAAAACAGTACATTGGAAAAGGCTTTTATATTTATGAAAACTAGTATTTTATTATATATTGAATAATTTCAATGAAAAAAAATTACAAGGTTGTGAAAAGTGCTGATGATTTTTGCAGAATATAATAATTTACGATGAAACTACAGTAAACCATGTTTGTTAACGAATTCTGATATATTGAAATAAATAATTTTCCACGCTACCTAATAAAGAGGATAACTTACAACGTTATTTACATTTTCTTTTAAGATAGAGGGAAGTAGACATGTGTAGTTTTAAAACGAATACCAATCTAACTATCACATAAGTATGTTCCATTTCCTTTAGACATAAAATAAAGGAAAAAAAAATTAAAACCTTTTAAACTTGAGTCAGTATTTAGCTTTAAAAATTATAATATCCAATTTTTATGTTATGTCCATCGGTTAGTGACTCAGTCAGAATTTGATTATGCCTTATATTTTAATTCCTTATCTGAATATCAAATTGAAATTCAAAATTAAATATTATGTTCGAAATTCTTTGACCCTAGTAAATAAATTTACAATATACCAATTAATCTTTTCTTCTTAATCTCATTATTTAAAATATGCACTAACGTTAATGATTTGGTTAAATAGTTAATTCACTTAAGTCTCACATGATATCGCTGTATGCAGACATTTATGTTATAAGAACTAATGTCATTCTACGAGTACAATACATCGTACGTACCAAATACTAATGTTGTCCTGCAACATTCTGTCTTACGTAGTAAATATTAATGTTATCCCATAACATTTTATGTCATAGTAAATGCTAATTTTAACCTACCTTATGCTGTTTTACGTAGTAAATACTAATGTTATTCTATGTCATTCTATCGTTCTCTAGGGATACGGCATTGAAGGTGAGCTACCTGTCATTTTACGAGTGCTTTGTTCCATGTTCATGTTAATCAATATATATCTCAGTAGCTAACATTGAATATATTTGGTGTTAATTTTGTAGAAATTCATTATTCACAATTAAATGAAACTACGTGACGTAGTATTATTTCTACTTTCTTTAAGTTCTATACCACGACCTAGGTTTCGTTTTTGCTAATAGCCCACCTGAAAATGTTGTAATACAACGAAACCTAGGTCGTGGTAAAGAACTTAAATAAAGTAGAAATAATAATACATCACGTAGTTTCATTTAATTGTCGATAGCTAACATTTAAATATTTTGTGTTGAAATTTTGGACAAATAAATTATTCGAAAAAAAGTTATAAATTATGTATCGTTTCAAAGGCTTAAGGGCTCTATAATTTTTTTTCTTATTTCCGAAATTACTGAACCTAAAATTTTGAAAAACAGGATTTTCAGAATCTTACACAAAGATTATATGAAAACTATAACCATAATTATATACGTTTCTAGTTTGTCAGATAGTTAAGATATTATTTATGTCCACCCTGCCTAATTATATCAGGTATTATTAAACAGTGGTTTACTTTAATATAATATTAGTGGTGAATTATGACAAATAAAATAATTGAATTTCCAACAGGAGACACAGCATTCAATGCGCAAGCCAGACTCGCACTTGAATTGTTTTTGACACTGTCAAGCTAATACATAATAATAAACAAATTCATTATAATATACGCTATATTACACATTCAAACTAAACAAAAAATTAAAACAAAATGCAATAAATATGCAATTGACGTAAGTTTCATTTATTTGAATATGATATTTTTAATTTAATTTCAACAGAATTGCTATCTTGAAAATGTACAATTTTGTTAATGATTTATATCTATTATTGAGTAATAATGAAAATTAATAACAATAACCTTGTATTAATATAAAGTATGTTTTATTTTTATAGATTACTGATTACTGACTTATAACAGATAAAAAATTGTATTCTGACTGAAAAAGTATCAACATATTTATATCATCTATTCTACCTGTAGAGAGAGAAAGTAAAAAAATTATTATTAAACGATATTGAGTTAAAAGTGTTTAAAAAAATGTATTGGAAATCTATTAAGATATATAGTGAAGATCTTTTTTAAAGTTTTTATCTGTACGTATATCAGTATTTTTGTGAACACATAATGTAAATAAAAATTACTAAACTGCTTTTTATAAACTTTCAATATTGTACAGCTTGAGTATTCAGAAATAAAATGAAGTACAACCATTTTAATGAGTATTGAAAAGTTACGAAATAAAGAAAAAAAAAGGAAAATAACAGTGCATGATTAGTAGATTGCAATACATCTACTTTTTATTGAATTCGTACCACTTTTTTGTGTAATTTAAAAATTGTTTTAGTCATTAACATGGAAATGCATCAAGAAGTAAGAAATGTGGCAATATTGTATAAATACTCTTCTCAGATATAGATGGTTAATTTGACTTTTCTTACCATCTTTTTCATTTGCATAGTTCTAAAAAAGAAGATAATAAAGAAGAAAAGGATGAAGGATAATTAATGCAATTAAATTTCAAGGTCAACTTTGTTTCAAGATTATTGTTTACAATTCGTCAATAAAACCAAACGCCATTTGAAAATCTTTAAAATTCACAATTCGCCCAAATATCTAAAATTATAAAATATGCTACCATAGATTTTTTATATAAACTTATTATATTAACTATTAATACGATACTGTTTCACTTACCCTTTATATAAATTATTATTCGCCTCTCAATAATAATATTACGATTTCGAAATAAATTTCAATGGTTTATTTATTATTTAATATGAGAAAACTCACAAATATCTCTTTAAAACAATCAGAACGTTTGAATCTTTTTGAAGAGATAGTTATTATTTTTATAAAGGCAATTGTGATTCATATTATTTTACAATGTGTATAAGTGATCATTGTTAAATATTTGTAATACGTTCTTGAGTAGGTGGAATCAGGGAATATCGATTCTTAGTGAAAGCGGATATTTCGACATCTTTTTAATATATACCGAATACAATTTTAACACTGACGAAACCCTATCGAACTTAAAATTTAGGTAAATACAATACATTCTAAAACAAAACAATTCTAATTTTAATTATGATGTATGCATAAACTAATTTTAAAATATATATACAGATGCCATTAAATGAAATGCGCATTTAGTAAATATGGAAAAGGAAGTAAATGTATCGAATTAAATGCACATATTTTCAATTTCTTTCGTTTATTCAGTAATCATTACCTACATTTATTGTAATTGTTAAAAGAAGTATACTAAGTTAATTAAGAATGAAACTTACGCTGTGTTTTCTAGGTTTTTCGAACAGATAAATGATCATTCATGTTGATATTGGTAATTGACAATAAGTAACATGTTACCAAATTTACAATTTTCGCTATTATACCGGTGCTAATTTACATAAAACTGCAGTTATTTTATATACCAGGCGATTGTTTAAAAAAAAATAACAAATTACCGGATTACATATGATTCATTGCATAAATGGACCTTGTAAGTTCCTTGAAAAACTTGAAATTTGACGCAGTAATACATCTTGTTAACCCATTATTTGCACTAGCTAACTTTTTTAAAAATTCAGAGAAGAATTAAACATAGTGTAAACAAAGCATTCAAAAATCCTTTTTTAAACGTTATGTGGGATGTAAAGGATTTATTACAAGAAATACAATCATATTTTTTTTCATAATTTTAAATTTCATATTCAGAAATATAGTCTAAGAAATATGGTAATCCCTATTATTGCCGAAACTACTAAACCGAAAAGGTTAAAAAAGCGGAGTCGGTAAAATATGATTAAAAGATTACAGGAAAACTATATCTATTATCCTAAATATGTTGAGATGAGATTACAGAAAAATTATAGACATTATCCTAGATGATGTGAACATGTAGTAGGAAAAATATTTAAGTCGTAAAAATTAATATTTGTAAATTATTTAATGAAAATACTATTTTTTGGTTATGAGTACTATTAATTGGTTATAAATGCGTAAATGTATAAAGAAATTGGAATACTATATACCCTCAAATCTCTATAATTGCTTAAATATGTACGTGACTATCGTAGTGCGAGTTTTACTCGAATTTCATTGGTTTTTTTTTTCATTTCTAAAGGTATATGGAAAGTTTTTGATCTGATACAGAGATGGTGCAAGTATGATGAGGTATTGCTTAACTTCAGAAGCGTAAGTAAATAAATTTTATCATTTTCTCAAAAATATTTAAAACAAACTTCGTGCTATTGTATAAGTATGAGTGTATATACAAATATAATTATATCTTATTTTATAAGATTCTAATTGTATTTTTTTGTGATAACCTTCCAAAATTATGAAAATTCAGAACGTCTAGAAGTCGCTAAAGTGGACAAAATCGTTTTAAAATTCATAGTAACTATCTTCACTCGACTATAATTTGGCGTACGTACACGAACACTTTGATATTACCAATATTTAGATAGATCATATTCATTAAATTTACACTATATTTTAAATATTAAAAACATCTTCTTCTAGTTTTTTCATAGTTTTATAGTTTCTTCAAAAATTATTTTGTATTTATACTCAGAATTAAATTACTGATTTTGCAAAAAAATAAATACAATGAGTTAACTTGACATAATCTTTTTACGTTATGATTGTAGAAAACACGCGAATAGAGTTTCTTAAAATAGAACCAAATTTCATAAAACTCCCCACACTTCTAGCACTGCATATCGTAAAATTTTGTATATTTTTATTACATTTCAAAATTCTCAATTTTGTGTAAAAACTAGACTATTTAGAATTTATTAGATAGCAATTAATTTCAAGCCAGATATGTACATATATATATATATATATATATATATATATACACACACACATATATATATATATATATATATATATATATTTACATATATATATATGAATAATATTGTCTTAAATTACAAGATTTTAAATTTGTGAAAACAATTGTTGAGTTATTATTTCATCAGTGATTAAAGTTAAACGGGTATTTAGGTATGCTTAACCCCGAGATGTATTTTATCTGTGTGGGAAAATGTATATCAATTGTTTGAATTTTTAATTCTATATTTAAAAAAGTAATAAATGTGTTTTAGAATCTGATTTGCTAAAATACTCGATGTATTTTTAATTTCCTATATTACTACTTTTCCACATATTTAGCAAACTTTCAGAAATTTCTTGACAAATTTTCATCAAAATTTTCGGGTTACATAAGCATAACTTATACAACTTTATAATAATTTATGAGGTGATATATAATGGGAATAAAAATATTTCTAGGAATTTTAATGTTCCACATATTATGTGCGTAATTTCATGAGATATATTATTCTGAAAAGGCTTCGCACTTGGTCTAGTTTTGAAACTTACACTGCATGCTCCACATACATAATATGAAGCTTCAAAACCTTCGAAGATGAGTACATTTGGTATCAAAATATAAAAATTTGGCTGACTGTGTTTTAAGGTGGAAAAAAGAGACTCCACGGCCGATCAACCAATCGTTGGTGTGGCCACGTAACGGTTATCATTGTTCTATGCTATTTATGATATCCGCCTTGAGGAAACTGGACACAGTGGAGGACGTTTTTATATAGAGCCACGAATACTTTTAAAGTTTACAAGTAAAAATGTTTCCTTTGTTAACATGCCCACGTAAGTTTTCATTCTATGGTGCAATTCGGACGAAATAAGTTTGCTAATGAATAATTAGTACGCAACTGTTAATGCCATATGTAGTTAGTATAAAGTTCTAGTCGTCTCCCATATCCCAATCGTCTCCTTTCAGAGCGGAGACGTCTTACGAACGGCTGGTTTTGACATCATAATACAGCATATTATTAGGCAATATATTTAGAGTTAGAGTATTTTGGCATCACAGCTAGTGTTGCTACAAGGGTCAATTTAGATTTATATGACATATTTACATATGTATTAAATAAATCTGTCAATATAAGTAGAACTTTCGGAGAGTATTTCAAGGTAATAGTATTTTTATTAAATAATTTACAGAAATCAATATTATTTTGCTATATTATTCATAACTTTTATCGTGTAAGGGAAAAGAAAATGGAGACCATTGTATATGTATGGTAACTAAATCGAAATATAATGTTAAGTAATTTTTAAATACCATTTGTAAATTTTAGTCCAGTTACCATAACGGTACCCCATTCAGATACTTTGGGTGAACCATAAAGAAAAATAGTCACATATGGTGCACTTGCTTTTTATTTTAACTAAACAAAAACCGATCAAGCGTGTTTCGGAACGTAATTTAACTAGGAATTCATATCTGTTCCTGTCTCTGAAAATGATTGTTGCAATTAACTTGAAATAATTGAGGACTTTTTATAATCAAAATCCAAAATTGGGGCAAGAGAGTGTTACTCTACACATTGTTTTAAGACAGATATTTCGCAAAGAAGTTTTAAAAATGAGAAATACCAAATGGAATCTCAATTTCAGTTTGAAAAATCCTATACTCCACTCGATCGTACATGAAAAAAAATCCCAGCGCTTTTTAGATAAGTACATTAAATTTTTTTCTTTATTATTATTTATGAAACTGTACAAAAATGTGATTGTGAAAGACGAACGAAGAGACAGGCAGACAAATTTTTATGTCAATTTAGAAATCTACAAATAACGAGAGAAATAATCATTTTAGAAGAGTTTTTTGAACAAAGGATCAAATAGGGTAAGGTATATACAGCGACCCCCGAGAGATATTTAGAAAAAAACTTAGGGCATCCGTGAGTATTTGGATTATCATTTATACATTCTTAGGTTCTGACCATCCTTGAGGTACTTGAGGTGGCCATATATACTTCAAAACAGAAATGTTTGAAAATAAGTTTATTCGAAAACTATTTCAGCTGAACTAATGAAAGAAAAGCTTTTTGCTAGATGGTCTCTGTTCTGTATTGGTCGTAGAATTTTTGGGTTGCTTCTAACGATACGATGTTTTTTTTTTTAAATCTTACTTCTTTCAGTTCATGCAATGCAATTCGTCATGGCAATATCAATTACCCAAACAATTTTCACTCTGACTGAATATTATAATCGATAACAACAGGAATTAAACAAGCAAGAAAAAGTAATTTCCTGCTGTCTACCAATTTAAAATAGAGATCTTAAAATTGTAGAGTTTTGGCAGGGAGTCATTTCGCAGCATTTGGGCTGAGAAGTTGGAACCCATAGTTAAATGACAAAGTTTCTGCTTGCTTGCACAACACTAATTTCAAACACCTAGCCTTCTAGTCTTGCGATTTAAGCGGTAGTACTCCTGCAACACGAGGAGTTCAATGAAAGAGTTTCTTCTTGATACATATGATGTTTATTTAAAAACAGCAGACCCTTAAGTCTTACGATTTAGACGGAGAACACCTCCCTATATCTCAAGGCTGTATCTCTGGCAGGCAGGCAATATCTCTGCAACATCAGGATTAAGGAGTTGGAACCCGAAGTTTGATAAAAAAATCACTGCTTAATAGTCAAAACCTCTCACCAGCTTTCGACTCCATCATTGTACCCTTATTTTGCTAAAGAGTTAATTTGTGTCGCAGTTCGTCGTATCTTCTTAGATTATCATTAAACCTATATCACCCACACTCGATGACGGCACTTTGTTGTCTAGTGTTGAGGAATTTTATGGTTTACCTATAGTTTTCATTACCAGGATCAATTAATATTTTTGGAACTATATTGGAAGTATAATTTAAAAAAATTAAAAAACTCTACTAAATAAAAAAGAATCATTAAAATTAGTTGAAAAAATGCTGAAGATAACAAAAAAGAGAGACGGTCGAATTTAGAACCTCATATTTTTTAAATACGAGTAGGTTAAAAACTATTTAAATTATTTACAATATTAGACAGAAAACGAAGAGTATTCATATCAAACCGATCCGTGCCATAATTTTTATGGTTCCCATAACCTTTAACAGTTTAAAATACGATTATTTGTTCGATTTTATGCGCAATGCTGACGAACGACTTTTTAGGTGGTAACAACTGTCAATGCTTGAGAAATAAAGTCAGTAGTCGATTTTCTACCGGTTACCGTGCCTTTTGTCATTTCTTTCAATCGTACATCCTTTTCTTCGTTAGTGCATCTTAACTCGTTATATTTGGATTAACGAGAATCCTCATGTCATTACTTTCAATTATACGTTCTATCCTTTTCTTCATTAGTGCGTTTTAATTCGTTAAATTCAGGTTAACGAGAATCCATGCGTCATTTCTTTCAATTATAGTTCTACCCTTTTCTTCGTTAGTGCGTTTTAATTCGGTATACTCGGGTCAAAAAGAATCGGCTAGAGTTGTACAAATTTTTCATAGGTTCGATTTTTCTGAGACGTGTGCGTAAAAGTAATACATAGAGTTTGTTTTATATTCTACATCTATTATCGCATCTGTTAAAGCCGATCGTTTGCGTTGCCGTTACAAAGGAACTTACTTTGCGATAATAGTTTTAATTAGTTTGCAATAATATCAGGAGGATCGCAAATTATTTGATCACTCGTATGTTTGTGACTCGAAAAAGTTTATTTAATTTTTAGTTAGTATATAAGTGTAATGAGTGCGTACGTATCTGGATAGGGTTGAATGAATGGAAATATCGACGGTATTTATTCGGAATCTCAAAAAATCAAGCTCCTTTTTTAATTTTTAAAATTTACTCGGTGTTCTTGATATACTTGGTACATAAATTCCGACATTTATATAGAAAACGAATGATTTTTTTAGAGAAATTTAATTATTTATTACGTTGTGTATTTTGTAGGTTATTGCAACTGCTTCAATTGAGTGTATTTGTAAGTATTAATATATCTTAATTATTGATATATTGTTTGGTGTAAAGGTGAGTAAAATATGATCACTTGCGCACTGTATTGTTTTGGTTTCTTTATGATTCCGTGAATATATAGGTAGTACACTACAACTATTAATTTTATTTATTTTTGTTTTCTTAATTTTTGTATTGATAATTTCCAACATACACAGTACTTTCCAACATACACAGTTTTAATATTTGCAAAGTGGTACCCCTTCAATTTCGTTTAGCATTAAATTCGCAGTTTTATTTTTTTTCCTATTCATCTGGATCGTGAAGGTTAATTGCCAATATTCAGGAACATGAACTGTTATCAATTGTACATAGATAATCATGAGCCAAAGTAAAGTCTTGTACCGAACCTATTTAGAAAGTAAATAATAGTGATGTTCATACAACTGAATAATCTTGAAAATAAGCAAAATTTCTACAGCCGTACAAACAATATTATGTTATTGATCAAAAAAATATAAAGTATAGACTTAAAATTCCAAATAAATGAAAATGCTATGACTTTCGCCATATTTATAATTTTCAAGTTTCTTAAATTTTGTAGCACTAACATCAAATTCATTTATGTCCTATGCGGCATGTATAATTTTTGGTTTACGTCACGTAAGACTTCCGGATAACTCTTTAAATCTTTCCAGAAATAACGGTCACCACCGCAATCTACACTCCCAGGTTAGTTTTATATCTTACGATAACGAAAGTACTCCAAATGTCGTAACTATTACCTCGTAATGTAAATTTAAGACTTGAAGATAAATTTTGTGCGACATAACGATTCAATTTATAGTAAGTATGATTAGAATTAAATGAAACTACGTGATGTAGTATCAATTCTATTTTCTTTAAGTTCTTTACCACGACCTAGGTTTCGTTGTATTACAATATCTTCAGGTGGTCTATTAGCAAAGATTGTTTGCTAATAGCCCATCTTTGCTAATAGCCCACCTTTTAAGTCTGATATAATTGCAGTGCTGATATAAATTTAACCATATTGTAATACAACGAAACCTAGGTGGTGGTAAAGAACTTAAAGAAAGTAGAAATAATACTACATCACGTAGTTTCAGTTAATTGTGAATAATGAATTTCTACAAAATTAACGCCCAATATATTTAAAAGTATGGTTAGGATTATTATAATAAATACATTATTTCTCTTTCTATATATCTTTCATATTAAATTTTCACTTTATACTACTTAAATTATTTATTGTGTAATTGTTCAACATTTATTTGAGGAGAAAAGTATTGCTAAATGTTGGTTTTGTATTAAATGGTTAATAAAAATTTGATAAGGATTGGTTCAGTAATGCAAATTCTAGACGTTTTTTTGCAATTTATTAACAATTAATATCGATTATATTGCAAATACGTAAATTTTGTTGATGAATAATATAGCTTAATAATAAATAATCTGAAAGATATTTAATACTTACACATGAGTTTATGATTTGAATTTCGATCGATTTAAACATACATTATTCTATTACTTACGTCCACAATACCATTACAAAATTAATAATATGTTCACATTCTTTTTTCGGGTCGAAAAATTGAATCAATTAGTATTTTGAATTGTTTCTCATTCATGTCACTCTCAAGTCATGTCAGAAACAATTTTGAATTTGTTTGTGACACGACTTGTAAAATCTTTGATTAGTTACGGTATTCACATAGAATATCTGCTGTATATCAAAGGTAACAGCTTGTATTTAAGGACACAAACTTTGAGATTAAACGCAATATACTTGCGTTTAATATCTCAAGAAATAAAATGAGCATTGAAGGAGTGTCGTGAACCATATTATTCTTTAAACGATTTATAAATCTCCGCAGTTAGGTCGAAAATTAAACATTTAATTGTACTTTGATATGTAGGAGAAAATGGAAGACTTTCGAACATTTGAAAGTAATATTGTAGCAAACGTAATACTCTTAACAGTATTCAGTTTATAATAAAAATAATTTACAAAAGTTGGTTCAAATAGTTTGGTAATGATTTTTTGAAGTAAACGGCAATCTTTGTTGAAAAATAAATAACAAATATTTCTGTTTAATAAATCCTAAACTATTACGTTCCGCAATCGGTTTTTAACAATACGATTAATAACAAACGAGTCTAATAATGCGACCCCAAAATTATCTTCCGATTAAGTTTATTGATAAATAGGTTTATGTGCCTAAAACATATTTTATTTTCATGATAATTAAATATTAATCAATTATTTTAAAAGAACATTATTTCAAACACGATAAAGTATTATTGAATATATACACAGCACTGTCCAAAAAATACTTATAATTGAGTTACTAGAGGCATATTTTTTTAAACAGTGAAAAAGATATTAGTGTTAAAATGAAAGAATTTTCAAAGAATCCTATTTTATACCCGATGAAGTATTATTTAATATATACACAACACAGACCAAAGAATTATTTTCTAAATTTTGGATGAATCAGAAGTGTAAAAACATAGCTGTTTTTTTTAAATTTTTTAATCATGGATTTACGAAATCTATAATTTTTTTCATTTGAGTAAACATTTCAATTAAATTGTTTAATTTGTGTTAGTAATATCAAGGGATTAAGACATCTAGAGAACACCATTCCATGTGTATTCTACTGTAATTTTACGAAAATTTAAAAAGCGTTCGTTAATATTTTAATGTTAAAATTAAGCTTTTATTAAAATTTAATAATCATTGAATATTTATGTGATTGTATTGGAGATATTTGAAAATATTAGATGTTATGTTTTCCCATTTAGTAACCAATATTATAAATATTACTGATAACATATATTTCGTTGCGTTTTACTTTTACATTAAAGAAAAATTACTTTACGGTCGATTGACGTTACAATATTGGTGGCAAAATTCTTTCATTACACAAGGTCATACTCTCGTAATGAAACGTAACCAATATTTATGCTCATTGAGAAATATACAGTTACGTAATCATAACTAGCTCAAACATATTTCACACAGTCACAAGTTTGTACACATTGAAAACTAACTACACGTATTAATATATTTTACTTTAAATTAATATTTCATATATTTAAATTAATATATTATCGCTAATATATGGCTTTAATACAGTTTTATGACATTTTTTGTTAAAGTTTTATTATTTTCTTATGCCTTAAACCAAAATAAAACACTCATGTATAATACGCTTTGCCAACTTAGTACAAGAGTTATTGTATTTTATTTCAAAGTTTTATTTGCAGTTCGTTATACTGTAGGTTATTTAACTAGTGTAAAAATTTGTGTCTACACAAGTTATTTGTATTATGGTAAAATCTGTAAAGATAATTTATAATGCAAGGTATTATTGCCAATATGTGTTACAGTTTTGTTTTATTTTAGGAGTCCGTATCACAATATTAAAACAGAACCCTTATAAAGTTCTTCACGTATCTGCCTTTCATCAATCACAGTCCATTTTTTCTAAAAACTGTTTAGAGTGAAAAATTGAAATTTGTCATAAAAATAAAGAGTATTAACTGGCATATATCGCAATACCTTAGACTCAAATAAATTAATATGAAAATTTTAGGCGAGATCCAAATTAAGTACTAGAAAAAGTATTCAAAATATTCTATGCAGCGTGAGCTATCATTTGTAAAGATCTAAAAAATGAATTTATAGTTTTAGGAAATATATATCCAGGGATATACTAAAAATATAAAAAAGCATATGTTTTATAAACTAAATAATACCTATTTTTTTTTAATTCAATATTGTTATTGAAGTTATAAAATATTTGCATTACCATTTCACTAAAGCATCAGAAAAGACATGTATATTACAATACAAGTACACATTTTGCGACAAATTTGAAAAAACCTAATCATAATATGAAAAAGCCTAATAAAATAATAAAATTGGTTCTGCAGTGCTGACATAGAAGTAAAAAATAAAACTGATAACAAAAAGCATTGGAATTTGAAGCAACTAAGGGGAAGAAAAGTAACGTAAAATTTTATAAAGCAAAAGTCACTTTAAGAGGCCAATGTATTAGTAAAATGAAAACACGTCAGGAATTACACTTGCCATCTTTGTGCCGCACAAATGCCATCTTTGTGCCGCTGAGATAAGGTCGAGACTAAATCCAAAAATTAAAGTGCAATTGATTGTACTTATATGGTAAATTATTCTTTTTTCTTTTTTCTTTATTTCATTAGCTGTGACAATTTTAGTTTTAATTATGTCATGTCTGTTCTACTATTGTGAATGATTTTCAGGTGTTCGAAAATAGCGGTTTAACTAATACTAATTAGGGATACGTTACAAAAAAGACTATTTTAAAACTTAACATCTTCTTAAATAATCTATTTACTGGCTGTATTAAAACAATATTCACGACATACTTTCAATATTTTATTAAATTATTTGAAAGACCTATTTAATGGTATCCTGCAAAATTGACAAACTAATAAAAAAAATCACCTTCATTTTATATGTACGACAGGTACTTCAAGATTGCTGATTAAAAGGTTTTATTTCATAAAATTGTAGGCGTTATAACTACGTATAACCAATTCCAGCTGTATAGTAAGCGAAAAATCGGCTGTAACTTATAGACGAACAGGCAGAGGTTTACATTGAAAATATAAGTGTTTAGCTAGTTTGGTAACGGAACTATAAAAAATGGACTTCGAAAGAGCCAAAACTATTTTTTAATTTTTTACAATATTTTGCTAAAATGAAAACTACACTGTAATTATTTATAAAACAAACTAATTTACAGTGTCTAAAAAAATCTTTATTAAGGGAATTATCTGTTTATACTTATAATCATTCCCAATTTTTGGTAGTATGTTGTAAAGTTGTGCGCACGTTTGTTAATCATTTTCTGAGCCACATCATAAAGAGTAGGGCAATATACGTGCGAGTCAATGGCCGACGTCTCACCCCTGTAGTCTGAAGGGAGTTAACGTAAGGCAAGTTTCGAGGTAGCTAATGCGTACAATTTACACGTGTGTCTACAAATTTATAGTTCATTTAGTTATCTTAAATTCAATATTTTTATTTTTTCTCTCAATGGAGTTTTTGAGTCAAATGCTTGGAAGTCATTGTATATCATAATAATTTTTATTGATTTTATACCTTGAGTATGGAGGGTATGCAAGTATTTGCGTATTGATAAACATATTAAAAATGTTCAAAGAAGACTAAGTTTATTTTACGTAGTGTATTTATATATATATTATTTTATAATTTTTTTTTACTCGCGCCTACATCACAATTAGTGGTAAAAAATTATTTTAAGAGACAGGTAAAATATCAGAGAAAGCATGGATATTTCAAGGTGAGAGGAGTCTACGCGGCATTCGTGGGGTACATTTCGTTTCAAAAAGTGATATAAAACTATAAGTCGCAACTACCAAGTTTGTTTTACACGACGTTTATGTAAGTACGTTTCGAAAAGGAGCATTCAAACAAAATTATCGTTACGTAAACTATTTTAGAAGCTATAAGAAAATCGTAACGAAGTCGTGTTTGCATATCGAATATTATTTAAATAAGGGACAATCACCTAATAAGGCGCACTTTTTGCAAAATGTTTGTAAAATCATGGAATTTCGTAAAACATGAAAATTACCGTCAGTATAGAAGACATTGTTTAATTATGGCTTTAATATTGAAAAAAATATTTAACTGGTTTTGCACATCTTAAAATTCTCATTTGCGTAGTAGTTTCTCATTTGCGTTCATTTTCACATTTTAAAATTCTCATTTGCGTAGAAACTGACGAGCATTCTAAAAACAGGTTTTCTGACTTCTGCTATCATATTGGAAGCTAAATCACTGTTTAAAATATCTTTCATTTACAAAATTCACTTTGTTACAATTATATTATGTGTAATAGATAACAAATGTGATTATTATAGGTAGCGGTATAAATATTCAAATTGTGGACAAAGGGAGTTTTTTGAAAAATTACGAGGTATTTTTTATAGTTTGGGCAAGATCTGATTTCATTCAAAGAAGAAAAATATAACCTACAATTCTCATTTGTTTTTCGTCCGCTTTCAAATACTAATTTATTACTTTATCCGAGTGACATCATCATCCTTGTTTTCAATTGTTTCCGTTGCCTTATTTTTCAACTCGCTCAAGACTTATATTAATAACAGTAGACAGGCTATAAATACTTAAAAATATTTTGAAATGAATTTTACATCTATCAAAAATTATTATTCAGTTGAACATGTTGAATTAGATTTTTCATTTCACAGACTTGAAATATTTTTAATACATCGAACTTAAATTTTCTACGATGACTTTAATTCATACATTTGCCATATTAAAATTAAACTAGACTATTGAACAAGTGTAAAATTTAAATTAAGTTATTAGAAATAGGACGTTAGATTATTACCGGCAGTGGCAAGTAAAAGGTCTGATAATACAAATTTAGTAGTCAGAAAAAATTTGGTTCCGATATTCTTTACACAGTTTGCGTAATTTCAAACTAAGCAAAGGTGAGGAATAAAAGTTTCAATGGTGATTTAGACATATTTTTCAACAAACAAAGATGTCATAAATCAGTTATCAGATTACTTAAAGGTAAAAAGAAAACATTTCCTTTAATAATGGTCTTCATTGATATATACGTATTTACAATAAAACTAAATGATAAGTAAAACTGAATGATTTTTTTGAAAAGTACGTGGGTCATACATGTCAAAATGTTTTTAAACTTACGAGCAATTCAATTTATTCACAGCCTTGGTCTTGTACCAAGTAGAAAGGAATGATTTGCATTCATTGCATTCATGCACAATTGTAAAAAAAATTTAAAATGCATTTATTATGATTCGTAATCATTTCATTTCAAATATTTAGCAATAATTTCACTAGTATCATCATTAGTAAATAATTGGTAAAAAAAATATTGTAAGGAAGAAGTTATATTATACACTTTTAGGAGGAAACGGATATATATGACGATGGGATCAATGCCTTTAAAAAGAACAACATATATATAATGCATTCAGTAGACTAACAACGTTAGTCTACTGAATGCATTATACAGGATAGTAGCGGCCGCTTATAATAGTTTGTTTTCTCGTTAAAAAAGCAAACATGTTATTCCATATAATTTTGTTTCTCACAGTTTATAATTTTTCTACTAAATGTATGCATAAGCCTTCATTTCTAAAGTAATTTCTAACACATATTATGCAGATTTCGTTGTTATTTCACTTATTACTGAAAAAATAGATTTACACATTGCAGTAAACAACTCTAATAAGAGTATCGCACTATCTAATCTATGAATGTGTAGATATTTGTGTGCAAAATAATTCAATTGAAATTATTAAAAAGCTTTTCTTAAAGTAGATACTTGAAAACCCGTTTCGATTGTTCGTATACTATTTTTAATATAATGGCTACAAAAAACATAATTTAAAAATTGTTGTATTGCTGAGGAAACTTTCGTTCTTCTTACCTAACGATTTTTGGTGCTCAGGCAATCAGCATGTTTTTGCTAAATAACATCTAGAACCGAACTATATCGAAACTTTCCAGTTCTCCGTGGTATTCAATTGCTCAACGACTTAAGAGTATTTTTACCAGAGTGTGATTTGTTTATGATGAGTGGAATTAAATTTGTCGAAATATGTAGTCGTTACCATCTGTAGTTCTTGTGTTTTGTGTTTTTGTTTAATATATATTAACTTGTTTATTTTAATTTGTTTAACGATCAATTGCTTATCGTTACGATTATATCAGCTGTAATCTATCTACAAATGTATGGTTGTAACTAAATTCCAAAAGCCTTGCTCAATGGATAATGCGAAAATATACAAAAGATATAATTTATATTCGCTTTGAATTTACATTTCTCTAAACAAATTATAATTGAGTGCTCATCTCCCACGGACGGATTAGCAAACTATATAATAAATAAACTGAATTGATTATCAAGTATTTAGCTAAAATACGAGTCGTTTATTGACTCTAACAGTAGCTACGTTCAAATTTCAGTAAGAACGTGAACATTTGAAACAGAATTTTTAATTAACAATCTGCTTCTTCATATGGTCACCCCCTCCATATCGATCTTCTCGACAGAGATAGCATACTCTTTGGTAAAGATTTTCGTATTTCTGTATTATATTTTACTTTTATGACTTGAATTTTTCACTTGGAAATAAATTATTAATTTGCTATTATCACGTCTTTAGTGGTATCATCTTTTCCAGCTTGCTACTTCTATTTCTCAATTCATTGTATTATATACCATTTCATTGAACAACATTAGTATAACTTTATTAAATTTATCTCTAACATCACATTGATATTTAACGTTTTAAATTCTCATTCCGTCCCAGAAAAATATATTATATTTTTATTTATCACCGTAAATAAATGTTACACTTAAAATCACTTTTACTTATTTATTAAAAAATTACGTTTAACTTCCATATTGCCCCTTCCATTTCACATGCGCAAGCACCAAAAGTATAATATACTATATTATAATATAAACAATATTGAATAAATATGTATAATAAAATAGACAAAAACAAAGATCAAATTGATCATAAAATTTACTAATTATCTATCGTGAACTACTAAGCAATTCCATAGTCGCCTATAGCGGTCAACGGAGTAGAAAAGAAAATGTACTAAATACGAGTAGCACTCACATTATGGGGTTTCATAAAAATTTAGTTACTTGCTAACATTTAAAGGTATATAGTATTACTATTAAACTTCAAATATTAATTTTTCATATAATAAATATATTGCCAGATATATATCTTTCTCGTACGTTAAAGCATGTGCATTTTAAAAAAAATATTACAATCATAGCCATATTTTTGCAATAACCTTGTATAGGCTACTAAAAATTTGTTACTTTTTTCATAATTATAAGTCAGTAATATAAAAAACAATGGTGGAAAATATACTCAAAAATGTATTTTTTCAATTAGCTCATAAAAACGGTATCCCGTACACTATACTATATACACGATTTTAAGTTTCTTTTTTTTTAAATAAAGTTATGTACCTCTTTATCCTAAATTCCCATACAAATATATTTTTAAGTGCGTACTTGCGGGTAAATATACCTTATTATTGCATTAGCCTTCCAGTTTTCGCGTCGAGCGATTTCTGTAAAATAAAACGGAATTGAGATATGGACGAAGAGATACGGAAGTGATCTTATAATGGTTCCATTTTTTGCTTTTGAGGACTGAAGCAAAATATGAAAAATTTTCCCATGCTGCTGCCTCTTACAATAATGAACAATGTAAGTGCGCGCAAAGCAGATGAGCGCTGCGCGATACTGTGTACGCTCTTAAGCAGAAGTAATATACTATGTTTCCGACCTCACGTAACAGTAAGGAAGATAAGGCGTTACAAAATAAAATATTTGAAAAATTACAATTATTTGGTAATTCAAAAATGTACAATTCCCTCGAATTTGAAGGTAATTACATCCGACCATGCCCATTATAACATCTGAAGGAAAAAAATGAGGACAATAAACCTATATTTTCCACACAAAAATTCATAAAACTTTTTAATATTTTCATTAACATGCTTTTATAAGTCTCGTTATGCATAGACCAGATAATTGCATTAATTCTAATAATGTCTAGAACTGTAAAAATGCTACCGTCGGGAACTGGACGACGTTGGCATTGTTGATCACAAAATATTGAACTTGTGCTAAGGAGATGATACCACCTTGTTTCCTTCTGATGCACGTCAAATGAAAGGCTTACATATCAAAACAGAGCACGTAAGCCTCGAGTTCGGTTTAAAGATCAATTAAAAATTAAATGAATGTTTGGTTCACCATTTTTATTTTTAGATTAAATACCTTCAGAGCAATTGGCAATCATTTTGCTCTACCTCTAGTTTTTCAATCTTGAATCCGAAATCTGGAAAAATTCTAAGCGCATTTGAGAAGTTTCTATTAATATTATTGCGATTAAGAGATGAAATAACGGTATGCTTCTTTATTCGTGTTCCGATACCCATTTGTATGATATTATTTTTTCCAGAGATTGAAATCTACAAAGTATATATAACTAGACCGGATTGATTGCTAGCAACATTCTATTCTGTTAATTTTTCTCCATTGCAAACTGTTGAACCACAAATAATGCACCAAATATATATTATTTGTGCAGACTGAAATTATTTCCTGTGACATGTATTTGAAAAAAAAACTGTCTCAATGTAGTTTGTTTACCTCAGAATAAAACATAATAAAATATATGAGTACGTTACTCTCACAGACGAACTGGAAAACTAAAAAATGGCTAAATTGAATTTACGGTCACACGAGACCAAAGTTGAAATGGTTAAATGTCCGTTGACTCTGATGGAGATCACGTTCCTTTTCCACTGCGAAAATATTTATCATATGTGTGTTATATATTTCTCTCCGTTTCCTTATAAGCAAGTTCTAATGGACTAATATTGATGAGTTTTGCGCCATCGAACAGGTTGTTTATACTGAAATTTACGTAGTTATATTGATAATTATGAAATGTATCCTAAAGTGTGGGCAAGCAGAAAACGCTATGAAAGGCAAAGACAAAAACTTAAAAGCGTACGTAATTACGAGCGCCGACCATGACAACGTTAATTCAAAGAGTTATAGGAAATCAATAAATTACATACCTTTTATATTTAAAATTATGATTAAATGTTGCCACGTGCAAGATATAAGAAAACAAAGATAGTATATTACAATAAAAAAAAAATTATAAATATTTTCTACTACATATTTATTTATTTATCTAATTTAATGTGTATAATTGATAAATATGGAGGACTTACTGCTAAAAGAGCAATGTCGTACAGCCAACCATAACACCAGTCCAGCACCGCTCAACGAACTGTTGGGAATCCAAGCCGACTCCCCGCGGTGCGCAGAGTCGTCAAAGATCGTACGCCTACTGATCAATCCAACACACCAAGATGACGACAAGCTACTATTCTATGTAGATATGAAACATAAAGAAAACGAAAAGCCTGTATTTGTAATCAGTAACACTGAACCACTTTAAAAGTTGAGAGGAATTCCATAATGCACAAATCGTCAACAACTTGGATATTCCAAAAATTTTGGTAATCGACAACCTATGTGCATATATTCCGACAATCATCACATGCTGCACGGTGTAAAAAACAAAGTAACGCTAACATATAAAGAAACTTGTGCACTCTATGCTCGTGCGCGGAAAAGAGGCCACTCTGCAAATAACAAAGATTGTTGTATCAAAAAAACACTAAAAGTTTGGGAACCGAAGAAAATTTCTCCTGTTCGACAAATTAAAACTGAGAATATAAAACTTTCTGAGCAAAATAAAGTATTTATTTCTAAAATCGCTTACGTTTAAATCACAAAAAATCAGTTGAACCAAGCAATGATAATAAGCAGCACGTAACGAGCCTCCCATAACTAATATGATGAAATGGCGTACTTCATCTCAAACTCAAGTTAAAAACATATCAGCCAACTAGTCAATAAAAGGGAGGAACTGTGAAAAATTCATAGGCTACCAATCAAGAAGTAGAAAAACCTCAAAATAGAAAAGACCTTTCCAAGGATTATAAGATGGAACACAAATAAATTTTACCACTGAGTCCAAGAGCTAGAAATATTCCTAAATGTCGATAGTTTAATAAATATATCTTTTTTAAAAAGAATTGGTTTATCATCAAAATTTACTATAAAAAAATACTCATAACTTTCATTACATAGTATTTAAAAATAAGTCGACGAAATTCTAATGACATTGTGGAATGCAACACCTATTATTTATAATTATTGGGGGGGTGTTTATTTGCTCGCCTTATTACACATTCGTTGTATCCAATACCACTTTATCCGATCCAAACAATATCAACATCACTTGCTTTGTACAACATACTTATTTAAAGAAAGATGTACAACATACTTATTTAAAAATTGATAAGGAATATTTGAATCCTTCGTCAGTATTTATCATTTGTTGATGTCAGACTTTTGTTCGTAAAGTCTTTCTGGGGATCAAACACGGGAGCTGGGGTGACGGGAGAAGTCATTTACAGCTTACGTCGCGATGAAAGTCTATTATATTTTTCCCTTGTTTATTCTTTATTATGGAATTTGATTTCCAATTACATGTGCATTATTGGCATTAATCATCGAAACTTGACAATCGATCTATCCATCTATTGTTAACATAAGGCTCTGATTGTATTGTTTGGATGTAAAATCATGCTGCCTTTAATTAATTATATTATTTTAAAGTGTGGTCAAACATTTTTAAACCTAAATATGACATTTGAAAATTACTAATTTTTCTATTATACATGTAACTCTAAATTAATTAAAAGTTTATGGCTGCATTTACTTACTAAACGGCGACGACCAAATAATAGTTAATTGTTCTGAAATAATAAAATAAAACACATTTTGTGGGAAGAGAATCAAATAACAGGATTCGAGACAATTTCTATAAATAATAAAACACAAGAGAATTTCTGTGACTGCAACTAAATAATAGGACTCGAGATAATTTCTATAAGCATTAAGCTAGCACGCAGTAAACGATGGCTATACCCGAACGCAGTCCTAAGTAACACATCGTGACGCATGAGCGGCGGTGTGTTACTAGGCAATCATCCAGAGCGGCGCGCGTGCGAGCTACGGCTTGTCCACATCTTGCGGAGATTGACCGAGTAAAGAAGAGGGTGGTCTCGGCGCGTACCTATTTATAGATTTGTAATATAGAGTGCGGGGGCTTTCGCGGTATGATTTGCCTCATTGATCGACAGTCCATATATGTCGCAACTCTTTGTCTTGGATTTCGTTCGTCGCTCTATCTTGATTGGCATATTGGTTTGTATTAAAGTGCATGCCGCGGTACCGAATTTGATCGTTTATCTAGACTTCAACATCTTGCATCACAATTCACATTTTACTTTAAATCAAGTTCTTACCTTAGTACTTTAAGTTTTTGGGTAAACACAGGAATAATGTATAGGATCTACAAGAGGAGACTTATGTCTTGAAATAAACAATACTACAATTTCTGAATCAATCAACACAAATAACTAACTTAAAATTACACAGAAGACTTGGCAATTCAATATTAAATATTATGTCACATCAAGAATGTTATGCTGGTCTTCCAAAACGCACGTTTCCAGGCAATCCCTAAAGCTATTAATAAATATGTGCTGGGAGATTTGGGTGACCTCAGGTTAAATTACTGCCTGAGATTTTTAATGTTCACATCAAATTTAACTTTGGGATCTCACAAAAAAACATTACGAGTCGAGAGATAGGCGTGGAGGGAAATTAGTGAATATCGCGATACTAGGAAATGAGACGATCGACGAACTTGAACCTAAGTAAAACGAGATACGTGTCTCAATTCGTCTTCGTTTTTTTTTTTGGGAAAAAGTAGGTTCAGTTTTCTTAGCTCCCTGATTGTACACCAAACAGTCACCTTGGGATTGTAAAGGAAAGTCTCGTATATTATTCTCATATTTTCAGTGCAGATAAGCGATGTGAAGTTTTATTGGAACGAAGTTCCTTATCGCACGTTGCACACTTGACGAAGGAGAGCTAGCCCCGGTAAGATTTTGACCGACACTTTTGCTACACTACAAAAGTATAAAATTGTGACTGATAAGCGTATGCGTGTTTACAAACGTATATCAATGTATAGGTATATTACTATAGTATAGACATGCGGCGTGCACATCAGCTGTATTCGTTTAAGCATGTATGCTTAGCAAACTTTTCTTCACTATGATTAAATTTGTGTTATTGTTATCAATAAAAACTAGAAGTCGAGGCCGGTGGTGATGAAGTCAGGTAAGTACTAGTGTTAAAGTGACAATAAATGGATGATTTATTTTAAACTTAAATTTTGGTATCATCTTTTAATTGCATCGACAAAGGTTTACATATATATTAACTAACAAAATTAAATCATGCAATACTGGTTACGGGTTATTCAAGTTTTCTTTAATTAAAAGATATTTCTGGAATTGCTTCATTGCCTTTATCATTTTTTCTAACCTTAATTAACTAAGACATCGACGAGCGAGACACAATTTATAGGATCAAAAGAGAAAACTAATGCCCAAAGAAGTAAAGAATATCATGACCCATTCATTTATTTCTTTTAATTTTTCATTGAATTACTCTCAAACATTGTTAACTATTTTCATTGTGACTGTTATTTAATATATAATATATAGCAAAAGGAACTTCGTTCCAACCGGGTCTCCTGCGACACCCCTCTTTCTTTTTTGGTGATAACCATTGAAATTGATTTGGTACTCTGTCAATTGTATATCCACTCCTCGCCAATTATCCACTTAAGTGTTAGCCGGGGCTAATATATTTCTTTCCTCAAGTGAATTGTAGAATAATTCAATGTATAAACCTATTGTTTTCGAAAACTGTTTTGTGATAGTCTACTTTCATATAAAGGAAACCGTATGGAAATTTTTCCTAATAGTTAGGGGAAGCAATACAAAAACATCAGGAAAAAAGGTGATAAAGTTCCAAAGTTAAACAAAATATTTCATAGGTATTCAATTCAATAAAAAGTTCTAAGGTTTTTATCAAGGTTATTTCAAAAGACTCAACTTTCTATTTAAAATTAATGACATTTATTAAAGTATCTCTAGGATTAAATTTGAATTGTTAAAAAATACAATAATTGAAATTAAAAATTACCATAGAAGTTTAGAAAATAACCGTCTGTTTCTTGCCATTTACACCAATATATTATACAGAATTTTTTTTTATTTCTTGGTTTAACATCTGAGACGCTTTAATATCCGAGACCACGGGTCTAATTTCAAAAATTACATTTATGATAGAGAACCCAATTTCTAAGATACATCAGATTATAGTCTATATACTGTATAGCAAGGGAGAAGATAAATAATAAAGGGAAAAACATTTTCGTTTGCATTATATGTTTGTTCACGCTAATGTCTGGAATTATCCGTTCAATTTAAAATATTTGTTTATTGAAGGATGATTATAGGCTATGAATTATATTGTACAATTTATATGAGCGGGGCTATAATAAATAAATAAGAAAAAATTGCGAGCACTGTCTAAACGAAACAAGGCAGAGAAAGCTAATAATTGACTGAACATCCCAAATATTATTTCCAACATACCTCCCCTGGTGACCCAAATGGTAACGTTTAGTAACCGCTGTGTCAATAACAACTCAAGAAAATAATTCGAAGTGGGTGGAAATGTTGGCATAGTTAGTTATTAGAATAAATGACTCTGCCCACATTTATTCTGCAAATATCGTTCAATAATACTTCTATTTAATTTTTGACATTCGATTATTAAAATTATACTATTTTCTTATATTTCTTATATACATTATAAACTCTAGTAGATTGGTCACCCTAATGTAACATCTGTATCCAATATACCTACATGCGTGGACTGCTAATATAGTAACCCTTCTTTTCTTGCCCTAGACAGGGCAAGACCGCAAAGGAAAGGTTAATAAAACATTGTAAAGTTTGTGAAACCCAGTCATAAATGACGATAGTTACCTTACGATAAGTCAAATGACGAAATGTGCAACACAAAACTACCAAAAGAAAAATGTAAAGTATAAAACTATATTTTGCGTTATATTCGTGATTTAATAATTCTAATTGGTGTCTTTCCATTATAAATAGATAAAAATATGTCAAGCACGAATACACCTAGCACCGCTAGGGTTCCATACATATTTAAGCACTTATAAATATTTAAAGGAACATAGTGTGTATATATGTGTATATATATATATATATACATATATATACATATATACATATACATATATATATATATATATATATATATATATACATATATATACATACATACATATATATATATATATATATATATATATATGTATGTATATGGGTACTACTGGGTAAAACTGTAAACTGCCGCAAAATATGCGTGTTAATATGATCGGCTGTGACTGTTAGACAGATGTGAATGATCTTATACATGTTCCGCTTTCCATTTTAAGCTACAGATTCCTAAAAATGAAGGTGGATGTAAAGTGACATTCAATAAAATGTAATGCATAGACATGAGATAAGATGCTATAAAATGTATAAGACTGATAATTATCAAATGTATACTCATTAAATGTATGTCATTTTACCAATCTTATCTAGCAAAACTACTTAATCTGCGGTATAATAACTACCTTCTTACTGTAACACGTATCATGTGGCATAATAATTACCATCTGGTTATCCTTACCTCATTACAAGATTTTTTTATTACTCGTTGACATTTTTAACATATAAGTGGTTTCTCTCGCTATTAGTGATTTCTGTTGTTATATCATACGTTATAAAATTTAAATAATCAAAAATATTACAAAAATTACAATTTTTTTTACAGGCGCTATAAGAAAACTAGCAAAACTACAATATTTTATGTTCTTCAGAACTCTAGGGACGCTGATGGTAAGACTTTAGACCCTAAACAGAAATGAAGCCAGAAACAAAAAATACTGCTCATCATACATTTACTAAACGTGGACGACCTTCAAATAATATTTATTATCGTAAGAGTAAGAAAAAGTTTTGTTGGTTACAGTTGACTAGAATAATTTCAACGAACGTCAAAATATTTTAACGCAATTACAAGTTTTCCTCTTTATTAGAAAAAGTTTGTGATTTGTGAGGAGGAAAAACTACGATATCGCGTTGCTACGTCACAAGGAAAAGTATTTGTGTTTTTCAAGAATGCTAAAAGTTTTTCTCTTTTAGGTTCAGCTTAATAAATTAGGCTATATTACCTGACATTATATTGTAGCTTTCCGATCTATTCTGGAGAGTTCTATATGTCAAAGTAATTCTAGTAATAAATTTTCATTGTGATATGTTCCGTAATAAAATTAACCATTTAAACAAACTCATAATAGTTTAAATCTATACTGTTTTGTTTCTTCATTTGTTTATACACGTTTGATGTAAAATAACCTGTCAAGTACGAGTAGAACTCAAACTACGAAGATTTCCTACAAATTTAAGCTCTTATGTACATTTCGGGGTGCATAGTATTTTTATTTAGCTTTATTAGTAGTGAAGATGTGAAATTAATCAGAACGCCAAAATATCGCTTACTATTTTTTGACAGACGGAAAAATAACATGTTTCTCTAAAAAAAACATTTTTCCGCCTGTGGAAGAATTTATTTAAAAAAATATAAGATGTAGGGTAGTCATTATAGTTTTCCTGTCAAATTTACCAATCCCATTTTTTCATAATTTTGGTTCAGTAGTTTTAGAAACAAGGGGATGAGGTAATGCTCTATTTTTTTCAATATGCTATTATAAATGTATTGCTTCCTAAATCTTTCACAGACGTAAAAACATGATAGATATTTTTTAAAAATTATGACATCTAGAATGGTCGGTGTATTTTTCTTTCAACCTTTGGGTAAATTTGGTTAATTTTTTTTTGCGTTTTTTGAATATATGCTATTTAAAGTTATAAAAAGTTATTGCGTTACTTAAGTGACTGTTGATTGTACAATTTTAAGATCATTATAACCAATCTTTTCAAACAATTGCTCACAATACAAATGAATCTAAAAAAATGTTTTTCGAGTGTTTAATTTGCTACTCCAAAAAATTATCAAATAAATATTTTTAAGTTTCAGCTATTGATACATATGTGGGTTAATATGCTTTATTTCTGCGCCTAATTTTAAGTTGTTGGTTCAAGCTGTTTCCGAGGAAAATGCCTGTGACGTACAGACGGATAAACACATAAGTGATCATATAACGGTTCCGTTTTTCCTTTTGATGTATGGCACACTAGGAATTAAAGTTTTGTGTTAGAAAGCCGATATTTTATGGAGATTATATTATGGATGGAATAGTAAATATAAGAAAATAATACCGAACAAAACGTCTTTTCTTACTGTTAATTTCCCATAGAGTACTCCACATTTTCTTAAAAGCTGTACTTATTTTGCTTTTACGTACTTCAACTATAAATCTTATAATTGTTTTCTTTTTTCTTTAACGCATATTTTTTTAACAAGGTTATAGTCTAACATTCACTACCCTAAATATTATAGGAACGGTAAATACAATTGCTTTTACACGACATAATTAGGAATCACGGGTGTAAACTGAATTATCAAAAGCCGGTTGAATAAAATATATATTTTAATCAAAAACGTACATTAATTGTGGGAATATTAAGCCATTAAATTTTAAAATATATTTATAAAATAAAAGTAACACGTAGCGGCAATCAACACAAAGAAGTAAACGAAATAAATACAACACACAAATGCAAGATGCGGCATTGCTTTGAGGTTTTTAAATTGGTAATTTTGTTTTCATAAATTAGTTACACATGCATACTTAGTGATTGCGATCACTAAACGTAATTAAATGAATTGGAAAATAAAGGAATGGAATGGAAAATAAAAGAATTTTCAATCGAATGGTTCTGACCAGTGTAGAAAATTGGATCTGGTCAAAAATCTGTAAAGGTTCAACGTAACTGTTAAAAATGTAAGCAATGAAATATGGGAGTCCTCAAAACAAAAGGTCAGTAATGGAACTCGTGGAAACGATTTGATGGTAATATGCTGGAAATAGAATTTTGAACATTTTTCCACCAGACGAAAAATTTTATATCAAAACTCAAATCGATCTAATTATAAAAAAAATATTTTAAAAACTTTTATTTTAAAAAATACTGACTGACGTCCTTAATTTATGTTCTTAAAACTTAGACGCGATTTTTAAATGCCGTTTGTCATGTTTTTTTCTGTTTACTTCGTCTCTGTTTCCATACACGCATACAAGTTGTATGAGAAAATTCCACTTCCCTTATTTCACTCGTAATATCATCACTCATTTCATATCCTGTTTCCTTTCTGCCTCGTACTTTTCCTTTTTTCTCCTTTTATGTCAATTTAAGGTCGTTCATTTTTCTATTGATTTTTATTATTACGTATATTATTTTTTATGATTATATTTTAACTACAATATTTGTCAGTCTACTTCGTAACTAATTGTTTAAACCCTTTAGTTATAATTGACTGAAACTATTGTTCTTATTGTAAATCGGTCATATATACAAAAAAAGAACAGTCGCGTAAGTATTTACCATGAATTCGCGTATCTGTTAATATTAAGTACAAAATATATGCCGCCCGTGGCCTTTGTTACCTCTATCTTTATCCGTATTCAATTGCACTTCGAGCATCGGCTTATAAGTAGCTTATAAAGTCTTACATAATCTAGATGTATTTTATTGAACATAACGACACTTATATAAAAGAGACACTTAATATATATGTCTCATAAGTGTCACCTATATTGGCCGGGTGCGGACAACAGTGGGGATAACAAAATCAAGCGCAGAGCTAACTATAGCAGAGTTTACAGTGCTAACTATAGCAAAGGTCGAAAAGCTGATTTCAAATATTTTCACAAAAAATATAATTTATTTTGACGATTTTTTTTTTAAATTTTCATAATTTTTTTTGAAAATATTTCAAGGAACAACAGGACTAAATTATATAGGTTTCCTATATTTAATTGGAAATTAGATTAAACAAATAAATAGATAGCTGCTACAAAAAACAAAAGTAAGTAACGTAAATATCGTGTTTAACGAGTGTATGGCCAATACGTTTTCATACTGCTTATGTAGTCAACATTTCTTCAGTTGCGAAAAAGAAATGAAAAAAGGAACCCTAGTTCCATTTCGACAATATTCCCTTCATTCTATCGCAAAAAAAGGGTAACAAATCTACAGTTTCAGCAAGATATGAACTTTTTATAATACAAAAAAAACTAGAAGGAAATCGCAGCTAATTTATCAACTCACGTCATACTGCTTATGTAGTAAACATTTCTGCGGTGAAGAAAAATTAAAGGAAAAGAGGAACCCTAGTTCTATTTTAACAATATTCCCTTCATTCTATCGCAAAATGAAGGTTAACGAATCTACAGTTTCAGCAAGATGTGAACTTTTTACAATATAAAAAAAAAACTAGGAAGAAATCGCAGCTAATTTATCACCTCTAAATTCACGGTTATATACTTACCTTTAATTTACTTGGACAGAAATAACTAAAGAACAATTCATATGTAGTTATAAACACTAAACGAAGGAAAATTTGCATGTGATATCAGTGAGAGTCGATATTTATTTCTTATTTGTTTATATTATTTACGTAAAAATTATCTAGAACCGTTCATTTGGCGCATATGGGTAAAATTGACACGCCTTTGAAGATGCGGCTTGTTTATGCTGATGACCCGCATCCAGGAATAATATCTGTCATTCTCGCTGTCTTTATTTAATTGTATTCTTATAGCTTTAGCGTAACAGTACTAAGTTGTTTATTCGTTTTTAGGGTTCCATATTTCAAAAGAAAAAAAAACAGTACTTTGATAAGATCACTCACGTGTCTAAAAGCTCGTCTGTCACAGCCACTTTTCCTAGAAACCACTTGTAATAAAAATTGAAATTTAGTATAGTAATAAAACACAATATTAATTAGCTAATACTCAAAAATATTCTTACGGAAATTTTAGAGAGAGTCAAATTAAATATAAGATTTTTTTGTCATATACAGCGTGGGGTATTGTTTGAAAGGGCTTGTTACAAGGATCTCAAAAATATTCTTTTTATTTTTTTTGATAGAATATCTTCAGAAATACAATGAAAAATATGTTCAACGTCATGTTTCACCCTTATTTCCGTAACTATTCAGTCTGAAATTATGAAAAAAAAGTGGTTTCAGAAAACTATCCAAAGGTTATAGGATTACTATAGCAATATTTCTAGACAATTAAATGAAACTATATGATGTAGTATTATTTCTACTTTCTTTAAGTAGTTTATTTTGTAATACAACGAAACGTAGATCGTGGTAAAGAACTTAAAGAAAGTAGAAATAATACTACATCACGTAATTTAAATTAACGCCAAATATATCTAGATGTCATAATTTTTTAAATATGCGTTAAGTTTTACGGCTGCGAAAGACATAGTAGACAATATATGTATACATGCGAATAGAAGTAGACATTCTAGGGTTCCATAAACGTTTATGCACTTACAAATATTTAAAAGTACATAACATATCTTTTAAACTATATATGGGTATATTATCACTCTCTAGAATCATGAAATTTAGTACATAGAAAGTGTTATATAACATGAAATTAACAGAAAAAACAGAAAAATGGTGAAATCTTCTCAGCAAACCTTGTCGATCGTGGATAAAATTTTGCTTGTTGTTATTGTGTAAGTTTGTATGGAATGAACGATATTAATAACTTTGTTCTATGTTTGTTCTAAACTAACTGGAACTATGAAAATGTTAGTCAATTCATTACTTATTAAGTATTTAATTGAAACGCAAACTTATCTGCATCGATATTAAATTATAAAAATTCCCTTATAATGTAAAAAACTTGACAAGCTAAGATCTCAGTATGACATATAAATATCTTTTACATTGTTGTGGTAACATTTTTAATTACAAGCGTGATATAGAAAAAGAACTTGCCAAAATGTTATGTTTCAGGTCTTTTTATTATTGACTGAAAATTATGATAACACAGTTTAAATTTCCGTACGTAAAAATAAATAAGGAACGCTTAAAATATAACTCACGTGTCTGTCTATCCGCCTGTCATGGTCGCTTGTCACTTAACCGCTTGATGTCGGAATTGGTATGTTAATAAAGCCTCTTAATCTGCCCTACCAAAAATATTTATATGATAAGATTAGCACACACGCGCGGATTTTAACGAAAAATGTCGTACAAATTAATTACCAGAAAAAAAATTAATAAAATAAATTTCCATGCAACTGTGGGGTGTGGTATTAAAGAATTTAGTTCTAGTAGCGATCTCAAAAATACTTTTTCATTATACTTTACTTTTATATAATATTTTTTCACAAGTAGGGTCTCGAAAACAATTTTTTATAATTTTAGGTGATATATTATTTACAGTACTTTAAAAAATATGCAAAAAATATATTTTTTACCTTTCTATTTCTGAAACTAAAATATGAAAACTTTTCAGAAATCTCCGAAAAGGTGCCAGCGATGATTCTGGATGTGCTCATTTATATTGGGTATTATACATTTTTATTGTGCTAGGAACTTCACATTAGTGATGACTTATGATGAATAAAGTAGTAATGAATCTTCAAAAGCTGTATGGAACCATCGCTGGATAGAATTTATTGTTTCATATGATTATTTTCGGTGGGATTTCATAATTTCTCATATATTCCTTAAATATTGAAACGAAATCGAGATTCTAACTTATAGGCATTTTATTCTCTGCGTATGGATTAAAAACGGAAACTTTTATATTTGGAAAAATAATTGAAAACGCAGTTGCCAAATTTGTGTAAACTGTGAAACAAAATTGTCATACTTTCTTTCATTTACATAAAAATTGTTTTCCGCGAAACTTTTGGGGACGTCGTAAAAGGTAAAATAATTTAACCTTGAGATTAATGTTCAAGTATGAGTATATTTTGGTCTTTGGGCATTCGTTCTCAACAGTTTGGACATTGGATGTAGAGTTGAGATTATTTATTGCTTGACCAGTGTATACATTAAATAATAATAATAATAATTTTATCAAATAATAAAATATTAATAATAATTTTTCAAGTGCAATTATTATTTTAGATAGAGATATATTAATTAATGAAACAATTGATATAATCGATTGGATGAGTTAAAGTCGACTGTTGCTGAAATAGTAATAACGTAGGGTGTTATTCTGACACTTATAATGCAAAATGCTTAATCTAACTCTTTTATGCAACTTTCTATGTGCAAGAAGTGAACAAGAGTAATGAAAAAAAGGGATAGCGGCATTTCCACTTATGACGATTACTGGAGATTAAAAGACTGTCAAAACAATGTCGTCGAAAATATATACCTATTATAGGATTTTAATCATATACTACTTCTATAGGTTAATCGTATTAACATTCTTCAACAATGTTAAGGCATAATAATGTTTTCTGTACTTTATGAACATAAAATTATGAAAAACTGCGAGTTACATATTTTATTGCCCAAATTGTTAGATACTCAATATGGACGAACTGTTTGAACGAATTGTTAATCATATTAACATCCTACAACCATGTCTTGGAGTAAAAATATTGCTTTCTGTACTTTATGAATATAAAATTATGAAAAACTACGAGTTACAGATATGGTCGCGCAAATTGCTAGTTATCTTTGTATGAACGAATAGTTCGCACGAATTTTTATTCATATTAACATTCTTCAATCGTGTCTCGGTATAAAACTATTGCTTTCTGTACTTTATGAACGTAAAATGAGGAAAAACTAGAAGTTACAGATTTGGTCGCGCAAATTGTTAGATATCTCAGTATGAACGAACAGTTCGCACGAATTGTTAATCATATTAACATTCTTCAACCGTGTTTTGGTGTAAAAATATTGATTTCCGTACTTTATGAAGGTATAATGAGGAACAACTACGAGTTACAGATTTAGTCGCGTAAATTGTTAAATATCTCAGTATGGACGAACTATTCACACGAATTGTTGTACAGCAATTACGTAATTTAACATTTTATTTTATATATGCCAGACGAATATATCGCGAAACGTATATTTAAACATTAAGGTTTGTATTATTTAATTAATTATTTAAATGCGGTTTTAAAAGATATTAATTTCATCTTAGTTAAACATTGATGCCTAATTTATAATCAAAAATATAGTTTTTTTTTCAATAAAAGTTAGAAATAAAAAACCTTAAAAAGCATTGCACAACCCGTGGGTTGGTGCTTTATTTTCGACAAACTTATTAACCTGGAGTATAGAAATAATTACAACTCGGGTAATTTAGTGAATAATCTATTTCAAATATAGGTTTATAAAAGGAAATTGTTACCTTTTAAAAAATGTTACCTTTTTTTATTTTTTGATAAGACACATTTAATGTCACATATGGTTGGGAGTTAAAACGTTTTAGTGGCACGTCGCGTCTTGCTATTCCATCAGTTCGTGTCTTGTCGGTTTTTCTCGGCTTAAGTATTGCGTCTCGTCTGCTATTCGGCTCGTAAAGCTGGTCATTTGCCACCTCATTGAGTCTGGCTGATCTGATCTATTAAAATTCAGTCAAACTGATTTTACAAATCTTATCTATTCTAATTTACATTTAACCATTTAAATTATTGTGTAGTATTTATCCGGTGTTTCTTAAGTTTTGAAGTATTTGTTCCCGAATACTTGAAAGGCTTCTCAAAATTAATTGTACAAAGTCAATTAATTACATAATAAAATTTTTCTTTTGTCTACCTCAAGAAATGAATTTTCAAGCTGTCGATGTAATAATGATAATAATAATAATAGGCATCTGCGGTATCATTCTGATAGCGCCCACAACGCGATATGACAGATATCATCTAGCGCTGACCGGGGGCGGAATACAGCAAGTTTATGGCTCGAATTTACTAAGAAACGGAATTTTTCACAAATTCTTGATACTTTTATACGTTTATACATTGATATATGTATTAGGTACTACGAATTGTTTAGACAATAAAAATAACATGAGTACTTACGAGTAGTTTAGCAGAAATGCTACGTGACCTTAAAGTTTTAAACTTTCATATGTACCTAAATATATACGGTATTCTCATAGCATGAATTCATGATATTAGAATTTAATAAATTATGTTTATAGCAAACATTTCTTGATTTTCTACTGTTAATAAATATTGGTCAATAAAGCAACTGCTGCTATGGCTAACGATAAAGTTAATATACTAATTTCTATATATTTTAAAACTAGCAGAAAAAATATCTGTTGGCAAAGTATTTGGGAGTTTGCTCGCACACTCACACGAAATTTCCGATTACAGAACAAGGAGCATTCATCGGTATTACCACGATATAGTACCACGTAGTACAGCGCGTTTGCAATATTGTGATATATCCGGATCAAAGGACAAACTTATATCACGAAACAGCTACTTTTTATTTAACTATAGCATTACGCTCTCTTCCCTTTTCTGCTTCTTTATTCCGAAAAAATATTTTCCCTTCATTTAATTTCTCTACTTTCATATATATGAATATATAGCTTTCAGATTTGGAAATCATTTTATTTTAGGTGTTCATACAAATACTAAGGTTTTGTTGTTTTTGTTTTGTTTAGAACATAAAAATTGCTAATTTGAGTTTACTGCTATCTTTTGTTATTTCAGAGAACGTTATAAACATATTTTGATTCAACTTTTAATTTTATTGAAACCAACACCTAGTGGATTGCTAGATAAGAATGCAATGCATTATAATAAATAATATAAATACAAACAATATATTTGGACGTAAATTAGCTTTTAATCGATTATACAATAGTTTGAAATCAATTTTACAATGTTGTCATTAAAATCTAAAGCAACAATGAAATTAGTGACGAGGAACATTGAAATATTTAATGCTGGTAATTTCCAATGATTCCTATAATAGTGTTTAGACTTGTTATTTGTTTCCCAAGAATTATTAATGGTATTCGGAAGTGTTTGTACTTTTTTATCTTCTCTTTTATTGTTATTATTACCAATATAAACATATCGATATTATTATCGCCGTGACTATTAATTAAAAATTAATACACCATCAAATATATAACTGAAATTAGATTTATTTTTAGCGACGAGTTTACTTAAAACTACTTATTTAAGTTTCGTTTAGTGTATGTAAATGGGAACTTGCTCCCTCATAACGTAAAGCTTCACGTAATGATGAGAATGTTACTGCGACCAGTACGAGTATATACGAAGGCGCACTTACTACGCGAGACCGTACGTAGACTTAATAATTTAATTAAATATTTCTTGTGGAAGTTTCGATTAAACTAAAGGATCTAATAAAAATTACATTACTTTTTTTTACTAACTGTATATTATTTTAAAAGTGTGTTGTCATTATGTAACAATATTGAATATATGTGGCGTTAATTTTGTAGAAATTCATTATTCACAATTAAATGAAACTACGTGATGTAGCATTATTTATACTTTCTTTAAGTTCTTCACGATGACCTTGATTTCATTTCATTACAACATCTTCAGGTGAGCTCTTAGCAAAGACCTTTGCCCACCTGAATAATGGCTTGCTTTTCATGCAACTAAAAACCATTATTTACAGCTACAGGCACGAATTTCAGTCTTCTTAATTTTCACGATATTATTTACCAAGCGGATGAAATTGGCGGTGGTTAAAAAGTGAGTCAAACACAGGATTATCTTGTGATTATCCCATTTTTCCTGAACACGGAGTGACTAGGATCAGGTCTTTTATTTCTCAGGTGTTAATATTATAGTATATACAAAGCACACTGCACATACCATACCGCTATTAATCGATTGGCCTTTCATAATATATTAAAAATTATGAAAACATCAGAAAGTTCTACCGAATTACGCAAAATTAAAAAAATTGTCAAATGTTATCTTTTGTACGTAAGTTCAACATGCATCGAATGAATATTGGAATTGGATTACGCGATTAGTATGAACTTAGTTTTTTCTTAAGAAGGGTAATATGATAAAAAAGTATCGAACTCTAATAAACTAATTCTAATAAACTAATGAAAGCAATGGAAGCTTATCTACCACGGTGTCTGCATCCTTTGGGTATTTCATAAAATAAAAATATGAGTAGACTGAAACAGATGTGGGCTCGCAAATTTCACAATTTTGAGTCGATATCTGTGGTAGCTACTGAGAAAAACAGCCGTTATATACTTTTTAACTAAGAAACCAAAAATTCATAATTAGGAAATGTGGTACTTTGTTCAGGATGGGGAAGCTAGGTGTATTCTAAGTCAACCTTGTTTAATATGGGGATATTCTGAAAGAAAAAAAGGAAATACCAAGATTAGTAAAACTAAAACAAAAAAAAATTATTTAAAAAAATGTTTCTCTCTTCATCTGTATAAGTGTGTGTATTGAGAAATTAGACGGTAACAGAAAGTAAAACAAACTATTTCTACTTCACTGAGGGTCCGTTACATATATTTGACATATTGTTACCGTTTAAAACTGTTCTATTGTAAATTATCGCGCTTCAATCTTATTATTTCCTCGTACAAGGGTATTAAAAAATTTGGTCTCATTTTAAAATTAAATTTAAAATTAATTAAATGTAATTTAATTATCTTAAAAATTTAAAAGAATATTTAGCATTCAATTTAATATAAATACATCTATGTAATTAATTGTTACACTTAATAAAACAATCTAAAAAAATTTAATGAATTATAAGAAGAAATGAATATGCTAAAAATTTATTTTCATTTATTAATTTTAAATATTCAATAATTTCTAATTTTTAATGCAAATAAATACACGCCGAGTCCAAATAGGTCTGGCAGATAATTGCAAATAGTCAGCAGAAAAATAAAATAGTGGGCTACTTATCTGTCCAATAAACTAAATATGTTTAGTGAGCAACTTGAGGGTGACTATTTTTTATTACATCGTGCCAACTTCATCCTGTATTTTTGAAAATTTCACTCTTATTATTTCTTCATAACGCGCCTTAAGAAGTATAACTTCAAAAACAATATTATCTTTTAAAACCAGGGTTCAGAGAAAAAAACTTTTTCTTAATATCAAAAGTAGTGGTAGCGACATGTGCATTTCAAAATTAAACTTTATTTTTAGGTTTGCAATTGATATCGCATATTATTGTCAAAGAATTTCTTTTAAAATATTTATTCATATTTATTTTAAAAGTGATACTTTTCATTTTAAAATTAACGAAACTTTAATAGTTATAAAATTAACTAGCCTTAAATTAAATTGACTAACCAAGTTACCTGGAAATTTCATAACAATCACTATCCTCAAGTCACTGAATAAAATATTTTCACAGGTAAATTTATAAGCTTGTACCATAGCAATTACAAAGCGAAGAAGGATACTGGAAATTAATTAGGTTTAGCGATTAAAACACTGCCAGGGTATTTTCTTTTTAGTATTCTTTTTTATCTTCCATTTTTTTGCTTTCGATTTAAAATGTTGAAATCGGCCTTAAAAAGTCAATTAATTCCTTAAAAACAAACTTGATAACAGAACTACACATTGTGTAAATAAAAGATTATTAAACAAGTGTTTTTACATGAGAAAAATAACTATTTAAATATCGAGTAGACATTTATATTTTGGGTAACTTAGTTAAATATTTAAAAATCCTTAAAAAACTCTTATAAATTCATCATGTCCAAATACATGTCCATCTAACACAATATCATAGTTTCTACAGTTTTAAACGTACATATGTAAAATTTTGCAAGAATATACTTCAGCAAGAATATATTACCAGGTAGCCAAATTGATTTTCCTCTTTCCGAGTTTCATAGCCAACTGGCGAAAATAGAACCTTTATAATTTCGCCCTGTCCGTCTGTTCGTATGTACAGCCATTTTATTCCCAAACTATTAGCACTATATATATTAAACTTGGATGGTAGGTGTCTTTTATAATTCGCTGAACAATGAAATAGTGTAGCGGTTATAAAAAAATTACATGCACACACTTAAACATAAATGTATACACACACACACACACATATATATATATATATATATATATATATATATATATATATACATATATATATATATATATATATATATAATGTGTTTCTAATTCTTATCTTTGGATAATATGGTGAACAGTAAAACTATAGCATTGAGTTGCTCTGAAAAGAGATTTATTACATAAACAAATGTTTACACTTTTACAAAACAATTTATAACGTTAATTAATCACAAACTCACCTGAAAAGAGAAACAACATTTAAAGCTATTGCTTCACTAGTTCGTGTCAATTAAGTATTAAAATATTATACTATATCATATTATAATTCATTGATCGTTTCTAAGAACATAACCTATTTTTCTATCGTAGCGTGGCGACATGTCCAAGTGACAGCTAGCTCAGCTCATATGCAAACTTCATGCTGAATGAAGTGTCACTCACTTCGTTTACATCTCCCCCCCCTCCATAGGTAATTATCAAAATTTTAACGTATTACTACCACTGGAACGAGTTTTGTTATGTGGAAAAGGTTTGACTGTACCTTTTTGTGTCCCGTGTTTACTTTGTAAATTGAATTAGATATTTTCTCTATAATTTGATATGGACCAATTTTCAATTCATCTAGTTTTTTTCGGTTTAACCGATTTCCGTTTTCAACATATACTAAATCTCCTACTTCAAATTCATAATTTTTTATGTTTTTATCAAATCTTTTTTTATTATAATTATGTGATTTTATACTATTTTCTAAGGCAATCTTCCGGTCTCGTATTAAATGTTGATTCTGTAATTTATTTTGTTTCAGTTCGTTTGGTAGAATGTCCACACTTTTTCCCTGCAGTAAATATTTTTGGGAGAACCCTGTCACATTATGTTCGGTTTCGTTATATTGGTTTGTGCATTCGTGAGCAATGGTAGTCCAAGCGATCTTATCTCTTTTTTTCATTAATTTTAGAACAAATTTTATTAACCAATGTTTGGTTTAATCTTTCGTTCAATCCATTAGAATATGGTGCATTTACTGCAGTGAACACTATAGGTATACCTTCCTTTTCTAAAAAATACTTAAATTCTTTTGAATTTATACCCGGATATTGGTCTGACAGAATCAAGTCTATTTTATAATCTTTTGTTACTCTTTGGACTAGTTTTATAAAGTCGTTTGCATTCTGAGTTTTGGATGTCAAAATGTAGGCGTAACGAGTGAAGCGATCTACTAGAAGATGTAAATTCGTTTTTGTTGAACGTGCACCACCAAATCCACCTATGGTATCTATAGACACTATTTCGAACGGATGTGTGGCTGGTCCTAAGTGAGACATTAGTCCAAACTTGTATGCTCCTCTTGATTTATTTTTTATACAAACGTCACAGTTTTCGCATATTTTTTTATGTTGTCTAATAAATGTTTAGCTTGATAAAAAGGTTTTATTTTTTTTTCTACTTGTTTTTTTCCTATGTGGCAATAGTAGTGATGAACTTGTTTTATAATATGTTTACTAAAGTCTTCAGTTAGTATAATCTTTTCATGTTTTCCAATCTTTTTATAATATATATTATTTTTATAAATAAGTTTATTTATATTCTCTTTTATATCTTCGTTTTTATTTTGATCTTGTTGTATATCTTCTATTTTGATAAAATTACCTACTTTTAAACTACTTTCTTCATTTTTATCTGGTTCTAACACTGGGTTTCTGCTTAAGGTATCTGTCACTATATTATATTTTCCCGGAGAATATATTATTTTAAAATTGAATTGCGACAAATAAAACGTAAGATCTCCCAGTTCTTCATCCGTTCTGGCTTTTATATTCATTTTTTCTAAGGGTTTGTGATCTGAAAAAACCGTGAATGTTTTTCCTATAAGCCAATGTTGCCAGTATTTAACCGCCTCTTTTATAGCTCAAGATATATAGCTTTTCTCTGTTTTTGGGAATTGTTTAATTTTTTGGAAAAAAATGCGCAAGGTTTTTCATCACCATTGGGTTGAATTTGTTTTAAGATTGCAGCTATGCTTTGTATGCTAGCATCTGTATAAATATTGATTGGTAAGTCTGTATCAAAGATTGCTAGGATTGGTTTTGAGCAAAGTAGGATTCTCTGAAAAATGGCGGGCGAAGTTTTTAAGCCAAAAGGTAAACATGTCCACTGATAGTGTGCATTCTGGGTAACAAATGCAGTTTTTTTTCTATTTTAAATCTTAAGAGGTATGGACCAAAAGGTCGAGTTCACATCAAGTGTTGAAAAAAATTTACATTTCGTCGTTTTTATCATTAAATCCTCGATTAGAGGAAACGGTTACGATTGGGGAACTACAATCTTATTCAATTCTCGAAAATCTATGCAAAGCCTTGATCTTCTTCCTTCTTCTTTTTTAAATGCTAGTGTTACCGGAGCCGCAAAAGGGCTATATGATTCCTCGATTAAATTATTTTCTAGTAGTTTTGATATTTGATGTTCAATTTCTTTCATGTCCGCATTAGAGCACCTATATGGTCTCTTACTGCAGTACTTATCTATCAACAGATCAATATGTGCTTCGTAACCTTTTACTGTACCTATATCATATTTATCTTTAGCGAAAATTGAATTATATTTGCATATCAATTGATCAATATCAGATCTTTTTTTATGATCTAAATGATTTATCGTAATATCAAAATCATTGACCCTTATATTTTCATTAAAGTTTATTTCATATTCGTGAATAATAACTTGTTTTTCATTTTTATTTATCCCTATGTCACTACCTGTACTGCCAGGAATTTGTTTTGTGATTATAGGTTGTTTTTCTTTGTTTTTTATGTATTTTGTCTTATTGTTATTGTTGTGGATATTTTGCATGATTTCTAAATTCTCATTTTGAGTTAATTTAAATTTTTGTATACAATCTAATCCAACTAGAAAATTATAGTCGAAGTTTTCTTCATCTATAACAAAAATATCAACATGTTTTTCAATTTCAAAAATTTTTAGTTTTAAAGTTACCATTCCTATTGATTTTTTTACGCCATTAATTGTTTTCAAACCTGCTTTTTTATAATGAGTTGGTATTTTTTTAAAGATAATAACCTTGAATTTATTAAGGACACATTGGATCCTGAATCATAGATTCCTGATGTTTCTAAAATGTCATTTATTAGTAATTTAATTTTAATTAATGGCGGCACTACCAGTTTTTTTGGTTAATTTCATTTAGTTCAGTCTCTAATTCTGAATTGTTTACACTCCTTATCTGATCGTTTTTTGTTCTATCATTATTTTTTATCTTAAACCAACATTGTGATTCGGGATGGTAACGTGTACCTTTATTTTCTTTTTCACAAATTTTACACGGACTAACCATTGGCCTTACATTTTTATCTTTAATTTTACTTTCGGAAGCTATTATCTTTTTATCAAATGTTTTTTTATTTACCATGTGCTCTAATAATCTCTCTTTCTTATATTATTAAATAAATCTTGAGTTTCCTTTAAACTATTTCTATCAATTTTATCCGCAATGAAATTCAGTAATCCGGTGGCGATTAGATCAATTAGAGTATGTTTATCTATGGACTTATTTATTTCTAATAGCAGTTTCTCTTTTTTTAATGCATACTCCAGTAATGAGCCCTGTCTATATCTAAATAACATTGCATACCTGATCGGTGACCAACTCTTATCTGCATATGTCTCACTAAAGTTTTGTTTCCACATAGCCCATTCTGAATTTTTGTGTATTTAATCAGCATAGAACTATACCAGTCTTTACAGGAACCTTCTAAAAATAACCTAAAAATTTCAATTTTTTTGATATCCTCCTCTATGCCTAAACGTGCACATTCCGCTTCAAAGATTGTCATCCACTGGGACACATTGGTAATCTTACTACTAAATTTTTGTATAACAAATTTTTCTGCCATTTTTCCCACATTAAAAGGTTTTGATGATTCATTCTTCATTTCAGCGAAGCTTTCCATGATTTTTATTAGATATTCTTCAGAGATTCCTGCTGTAGAAGTTTTCGGTGTTTCTTTTTCCTCTAAAAGGTATCCCATGAACTGTTTATTTCCATCTTCATCACAATAAACCGCCTTTGTTTCTGGGCTCATGGATATCCATACCTGTCGCTTGTCATGCCGTTTTTGTAAAGTAGCTTTGATTTTTTGAAAGATTTGTGTTTTTATTATTGCATCGTGTAGTTTTACAGGTTGTAATTTATCCGGGAACACAAAGGTATTGCCGTCTAAATCGGTAATTGTTGTTATACAAATAATATTTGTCTTCACATCTTCACTGGCCTTGACTACCAATTCGAACTGTAATTTGTCCATTATTCTTGGGAATTAGCTGTAGAAATGTTGTTTTATAATGTGTTTCTAATTCTTATCCTTGGATAATATGGTGAACAGTAAAACTATAGCATTGAGTTGCTCTGAAAAGAGATTGATCGTTTCTAAGAACATAACCTATTTTTCTGTCGTGGTGTGGCGACATGTCCAAGTGACAGCTAGCACAGCTTATATGCAAACTTCATGCTGAATGAAGTGTCACTCACTTCGTTTATATATATATATATATATATATATATATATATATATATATATATATTTACATATATATATATATGTATGTGTGTGTGTGTCTATGTATGTACGTATGTATATATTTCCTTCCTGAAGCGAATTGTTAAAATTGTGACATTGTAACAATGTGTCAATAATAAAGAAATAAAACAAATTTCGTTACCCTATTGATTACTTATGTTTTCGTGACAACGCAAACAAATAGTTGATATAATGTGATTAATTAAGTTTTACCATTATTAATTCCAAAAAATATACGTTTGGCTGTCACGTATTCAAAAAATTATCAATAAAGCAATTAGTGAATAAAAGATACGAACAATTGAAATTAATGAAGTGAATTAGTGTAACTTTTTATAAAGATAAACATAAAAATACACTGGCCATAAAATGCAACTATACCTGTTAGTGGTTACCTGTTAGTGTTATTTCCAAAGAAATCCAAAGTTGAGGAAAGTTAAATTAGAGTATGGCTAACGCATACCGTACCCGTACGTTAAAGCCCTACATTGGTGCGACACTTGAATGAAAAAAGAGACGATATATATGGGGTCAACTCTTGTAGTGCGAAATGTTAAATTGAAAATGCTAATGAAATAAGCTGCTGTTAATTGCATTGTGAACAAATTTATGAAGAAATATATAAGTATTATAGTATATATAAGTGTTCTAAGTAAGTGCATTTTGTTCCTAGAACACCACATTAACAGAAAGTCGAAATCTTTTTGAATTGTGCTATATCTAAATAATTTTCTATTATTTTGTAAATTTTAATATCGTCTGTGGACATAAGACGTTTGGCACCTAACAGTTCCTTTTTTATGAGATTCTTTACCAACTAATCATCTTCATCATGAGATCCTTGCACCATCATATTTATTATGCGTTGCCCAGTTTTGAGCCTCTAGCTCATTGAAAAGTTGGTCAAGTATCTGTTATAAAATAAGTAAGTGATGAATACATAAAAAAGCACGTTAAATAAAAGCTTTCAAAATAGTAGTGTCTAATCTAAAGCACATTACTTACATGCCCTACACCAAATAAATATAGTCGATGGCAACATAGAAGTGGGTAATATAAATCTATACAGTGCCAACTAAATGTGTTCAAGTCGATAGCAATATCACAACTGGGAAGCCCGCAAATTTCTGTACTGTGCCAAATAATTTTTTTCAAGTTTATAGCAATATAACGTAAGGGTATACAAATACCAAATTTATACAATAAGGGTTTCTTTTTTACTTCTGTATACAGGATATTAAAAATGATTGAATTGTCGCGGAAGAAGTGCCACATTTAAGAATAGGGACATTAATAGGATATTCTGGACTTTATCCAAACTTATAGAAAAATGAATTTGTAAATAATGATATCAAAAAAGGGGAAGTTGGTAATAAAAATAAAATAACCATCGCCATATTACTACTTTTGTATTTTAATGGAATATTAAATTTACCTCTTTAAGTGTATAGAAATTTGGGAAACTGATTCTGAGTATACGGAAATATCTAATCTGTCAATATATAAGACAAACTTAACGCAACTAGACAACTTAACCATATTCATCTGAACGTAAATCAGAACCATTGAATTTGAGTTCTGATTACCAAAGTTTACCCACAGAATCAGACTTTACTTATTTTCAGTTTGGGACGGGCTGTCTTCGGTAACTTTAACCAAAAGTTAAAGTTTCTTGGGACCATCACGTAACATGGGCTAGAATAATATAGTACAATATAAATAATAATAGACTTAACTAAATACATCGGTATAATTTAGGTTTAATAATATTGTCTAATAACTTTAAAGTTTTACCACTTAAAAGTTTTCCTCCCTTAACCCAACCAAATTCATAATTAGTATTATACACACCCTTCGGAATCATAGTTAACTTTAAATATCTATGTTTGTTATGAGTGTATGTGTACGTGTTCACGTGTGTGCGAGAGAGAGCGCACTTGAGCTCGTAAAGGTTTGCCTTTGATTTTACGTATATAGTAGATGCGTACTTACATGGATGCATGTGTGCTACATGTGTACGTACATGAGAGCTTGCGTAAGCGATATGTTCAGTATATCAATAAGCTTAATCAGGTGACAATTTTTTTAAGCTTAATTCCAAAAACTAGAATAAAGAGAGACTAGATAAAAACATGAAAAATATGACATTGAAAGGCCTGGCAGCAAAACGTAAATTTAGTACATAACATTGCTTTATAATGAACTTGGACGGATAGAACCGATAAAAATACCGGCACATTTTGTGAGTTACATACTTTAGTGTTTCGAATATAGCAAATAGCAGTAAGAATTTTTTTAAGTGGGTGCGGGATACAAAGTATGCATATATGTACTTAAGTGCAAAAGTTATTTAACGAAATTTTTATTAAATCCAGTAAATAAAAGTCTTTGAAGAAAATTAGACCTAGCATATTTCCTTTACTATAAAAAGGTAAACAAAAGTTGAATATTAATGTTCTTCTAAACCAGTTTGGAAAGGTAGATTTCTCGTCAAAACCATTTATTTTTTCTACTTGTCCTTAGTAGATAGGCGCCAATATGTTAAATTTAACAACTATATATCAAACTCATATTTTACCTGGTCTCAATTTAAATATAGGGATGCTCCTATTTCCTATATTGGTAAGAACTAAGCTGTGTAATAAAAGGGGAGCATCACTTGATGTACGCTGATAACCATAAGTTATATATCGGAGTGTATTGCATTACCAGCTGCCGAGATTCACAGTGTGATGGAGATGCTGTATGTAAATGGTGTAAAGCGAGTGGATTGGGGTATAAATCTAACAAATGCTCACTTGTGAGATAAAGTCTTTTTCGCGTTCCTGTCTGTCATAATTATGACGTTGGTAATAGTTATGTTGTCCTACCTACCTAGTTATGTTGTCAGGTTAAAACAATGGATTTGTGTATAAGATTCAATGCATGGTTAATTTTTAATTATCACCCCACTGAAATATCTAATGCAAATAAATTCACGCGAACTTATTCACATTAAATTTAAACATTAGTTCACATTAAAATTAAGTTATTGTGCATTAATATGGAGTTCTTGAAATAGCAGAAAACAGCTTACTATTAATATTACATTTATTAGAAATTGAGCAATGAAATGCAGCGCAAAATTATGAAATGAGGTTGTCTTCTCACGACGTAATGGAGTATCATCAATGCACAGGAAATACCATCGTTAATGTTTAGGTATTATAAAGGAACAGTTTGCTTCAATCCTTGAAAAATTTCTTACATCCTGGATATGCCCAATCGTACAAGAACATTATTATTATGCGAATAAGATCGAACAAAGTCACCCCTGTATGTCAACACCAATTGCCTTCTGCAGAGATCAGCATGAACATATCACTTGATAATACCCAATATTTAATGGAACTATTGTGAAATTCTTTAAGTGATGATAGTGAGGTTGTTTCCAAAAGGAAATTAGTAAGTTATTCGACAAAAAAAATCAGAGCTTTGTATCAACCAGACTAGAAGAAAAACTGCAAAATTCGTTTACTAAATTCATGGATCCAATCTGAAATCAAGTTTGCAAGACAATATCACCGTGAAGACGATATTAAAATAAAATGCCCTTAAATAATAAATTTTCGACAAAAACGAAACAAAAAAAACTTGAAGACAAAATTGGTAGACTATAATATGATTTCCGATATACTAGTAACCGCATCGCAAACCTCAAAAACATTCACGATGTAGAATTTGAAGCTGTGCCTGAGAGACGATCCGAGAATTTGCTGCATATCCTTATACTACTCCGTTCTACCACAGATATGAGCACTGATGATGCAGATATATTTGGATTTATTATAATAATTTTTATATAATTATTGTTTATTATCAGAAGAGAACAAGTAAGTTGAAGAACCTGTATCTAAATGTCCTCAAATGCGGTCACCACATAATCTGTCAATGTGAAACCAATTTTAAGAAAGCGTTTCTGAGCGGATTACTACTCAACGAACATGAATAAAGACGCGAGCGGATGAGTAATCATTTATTCCAAAAAAATATTTCTCCGCCAAACGTTTAACTACTTGGGAGAATGAAGTGGAGGATATTTGGTGTTATGTTTCAATTAGATGTTATTATATAATACAGATTTAGTAATGCTGAAATATTTTTATTCTGTGCAAGAAGAATTTTAAATGTATAAACAGTTAAGACTTCGTTTGCATCGGTGATTTTAATACCCCCAATATATATTGGACTAGACCTTCTAATTCTATCTGTATGTTATCTTCTACAGCACTTAATCCTAAATCTGAATTCAAGGTAGAAAACATGTCTGTATACAACGTTATACAATTCAACAATATACGTAATAAATATAATGTATTTATAGATCTTACTTTATCTATGCTTATTTGTGTTAGTATATATGGTGCGGCTTCGTAGAGCCATATAGATAAATATCATCCGCGACCACTTAAACATATTGAATTTTTAACCTCGTCACCTAATTTTGACAATCACAACAGACTAAACTTTAATAAGGGCGATACTTCGATAACTTCGATTTGTTCGTAGTGACCAAAGTTCTGTTGATCACTTTTGAAGCATCCTTATATAAACATGGATGTTCAATTACTTTTTGGTAACAATAAAGAATCACATTCTCATGAAGACTGTTATATCAAATAAATTATCGTTTTTGGTTCGTTCCCCCCTGATACGATCTTTAAAGGGCAAAAGTATATATCACAAACAGTAACTCGTTTGACTTGCTACGACCCAGGAAGAAAAAAATCTATTGATAGGTGCTATCATATATACATATATGTGTATATATATATCTATATATATATATATATATATATATACATAATTCCAATGACCATGAAATACAATAGCTCAATATCCTCAAATATTAACGATGTTTGTGAAATATTTTGTAATTATTTCGACTCTGTCTTTAAAAATGAGGCAATCATGCCCTTAATTTTTTACTCATTGCTACTGCTTGGATGATGAGATTGCGCCAATTTTTATGCACAATTATTGCAACGATTTGAGTTTCCTACTATGTATTCAATTCAATAAATCTATTAAATTAAGTACATTTCCTACCTACTGACAGATTTTAAATATTTGCTAAGTTTAATGTCAATAAAAGACGAGTGTGTTCCAACAACAAAAGCTTCATTATTTGTCAGCGTCAGCGAGATGTTAATAAACTAGTCACATAGACAATGTCCGGTCGTCGACGTCATTACACACGCAGCATGGCACCGCTAGAACGTCGCACATTGATTAGCTTTACGGACTGATGATCGACAAACGATGTTTACCAATATAAACAAGTGAAGCACGCGTTTGACGTCAATGTCATGTTTAACATCAATAAAAGTGGTAATGAAGCGCAAACTCGTCCTGTACAATGTTAATTACATACTCGATTTAATATTGGTAGAACACACTTTTCGTGTGATCTCTTACATGTAAACTAGAATACCACACTGTTGTCATTTTGTTAGGGTGGAGTGGTCAAACAAGGCACACTTTTAATTTCGTCGTATGTGGAAATATCCGTCTATCACACCGTCGTAGCTTCTACTGTTTTAGATCTACGTGCATGACTTTTTCTATATTAAATAAGAGGAAACATTATTTCTCATCTTAAAGGCCACTTCAGTGAATAGTGACGGGAAAATTGTTCCCTAATTGAGATGTGAGAATGAAGAAAAATTGCAGTGTACCACATTGTATGGGGCATTCTGAACAAAATATTTTAACATGAAATTTAGATTTCGTTTTTTACGTTTTATTTTCAAGTTCTGTTCATCAGAATGGCGTGGAATAATTACCCTGTTCTATATTTCATCCATGGGTGTAAAAACATTGAAACTTATTAAATTTAAGTTACATTCCAATTTTTTTTTTAAATCAGGATTATCTTTATTTGATTGACATTTAAATTGATTGATTTTATGCGAATTTTATCGTATATATAATGTGAACTCATTCGTACACATCATAAATACAAGTTTTATATTTCGAAACATAAAACTAGGTAAGCTGGCTATGTCTTGAAAAGTAAATAAAATTTCAGTGAATTTAAACTTTAGATTCCATGTATTGCTATCCTAAAGCAACGCATCTGTAAATTTATTTACTAATCCGTTTATTTTATTTACTTGAATGTGTCTAATTGATAAATATGGCGAACTTATTGCGACGATAGCGATCCCTTACAGTCAACAACCAGCGGTCGGGAACTGAACCCGGGTTCCCGCGGTGCGCCGCGACGTTAGAATCTTATGCCTTGTAATCAACCCAATACACCACGGCGACGAAATTATTTATATTCGAATTTCTATAATGCTTATATGTAATATTTATATGACTTGAATTGCAGATCACAGGTTGCGCTATGAATTATTTGTGACTTGAAAAAAATCAGTTAAAATTGTATAATAATATTAAATTACGCATATTTACTATAACTAACCTTGAAATTAAATTAAAAAACCGTAAAAGTAAAGTTTGCGTCACCTATTATAAACAATTGTTATTATCATTTCGAATATAATAAAAAAACATTATCGGTTTGTGTATCTTCTCTTGTTTCCAGCAACAAATATTTAAAATCGGATTTTGCATGTTATGTAAGAAACAATTCTTACATTGTAACTACATCACTGCCCTGATTAAAATCTGTAACTGTTTCTTTAAAAAAAAGTTTCTCATACTTTTATAATACCTTGCGGGTGAGATTACGTGGCAAACTAGTTTTACACAAAAATTTCAATAAATGTAGTATTGGTTATAAATAAATGGTCCAGAATAAAGAACGTTCACTTGTACGCCTATTTTTTTCATATTCTGTTTCTTATCGCCTTCTAGTTTATATTAGGCTATCCAACTTTGCTCGGCTGGGATAATTTACTTTCTCTATTATTTTATCATATTATAAACGGTTTAATAAAAAAATGTTTGAAATTATATTACAATGAACGTTGAAAATGCATTCAAGCAATTCAGAATAATGCTCTTCATATAGAAACCGCAGAACAGCGTGTTCGTAAAATGGTATTTTCAATATTTGAAATGAATCTTGAACCAAAATCATCTCAATGTTTCAAATCACAATATCTACATTTACAAAATTTTCTCTGTCCGTATTTACATAATCAAAATTTGTTTGTCTTTTTCTTTAAACTTAATTATATATATATATATATATATATATATATATATATATATATATATATGTATATGTATATGTATGTATATACATATACGTGTGTATGTATGTATATATATATATATATATACACATATAAAAGTAAAATAAAAATGTATCACTTGGGTCTTTAAAAGTTTAGAAAAAAATATATTTTGCTCTAATAGTAATAACCAACTAGTTGGAAATATTAAATACGAAAATTTAAAAGATGAAAATTTACCGAATTGGTTACAAATTTATTAAAAAGAAACTTGATGAGACTTACTTTATCTCTTTACCTAAATTTTTCAAAATTACATTCGATTGTGTCAACAATTTCAGATTTTATCTCAAGTTAGTTAAAGCGTTTATTTTAACGCTGTACATTTAAGAAATATTTCATAATGACTGAATCATAATAAATATAGGTTTAAAACAAGTTAGTAAATTTTAAAATGTACTTTTTATATGACTACGATGTTTTGAAGTCTTTGGATCTTTTATGTTTTATAAATAAATATTTTTTTACTATTTAAAAAGAATAAAAACACAAGTTTCACAACTTAGAGCGATAAAATATTCCATGTACTTTAAAATAAGGGATGAGCCCTCATTGAGAAAAAAACCATGTAATCATCATGCTTTTATGTGAATATAGGTAAATATTTACTGCTATTACTGCTTCCTTTATATCTCGTATTCTTCAAATGTCTTCTCATCGTCGGAGGTTGGCAATAATTATGGCTATTCTGATCTTGGACGCAGCTGCTCTAATATTTCCACTGATGTATATTCATACCACTCTCTTAAGTTGTGCAGCCATGGTGTCCTCCTTCTTTCAATACTTCTTTAGCTTTAGATTTTACTTTAGAGGATCAGTCTTAATATGATGTACATTAATCCTCATCTTGTATGTCCAAGATATTGTAAATTTTTGGTTTAAATTATGTGCTAATTTCCATGTCTTTGTCAATTCTTGTCTCTGTACAGCCATGATATTTTTAAAATTCTTCTGTGTACTCATAATTCAAACGCCTCCCGTTATATTTAATATAAATGTGTATTAAATTAAAAATTCCCTTATATTTAAATCTAATACATCTCCATATATTAGATTTAAATTTATGACATTCTATTGTAGGGTCCACAGTTCTTGTGAAAATTTAATTAAAAAAATTATGTTTGGCGCATGAAATAATATGCATGTGGATATGGACTAGTATGTTAATGAAACAGACATCCGTAGTGTGACGCGAATTTCCATCAACGAGCATAAATTTAACTGCAAAAATTGAAACGAATCTTGTATTAGAATTGTTAATGACAAATCCACTGTAACTTATTGTTTGAAATATCAAATAAATTGTTTTATTTTTTTATTTTTTTTTAAATTAAGTATTTTTTTACATTTCGGAATGTAAATAAAATGTTTTGTCAAGGTACATTATATACAGCTCTGATAAAAAAACATATCCCGTAAAGCTTTGAGTACATGAAACAATAGTACTTTTTGATTGGAAAATGGTACAAGCTTAATAATGAATAAACATTTCTCCGTTTTGGACAAAGAGGATTCCACAAGTTTCTTTATCATTGATATATCAATTAAGGCAGTGAATAGTTTTTGTCTACATATTGGAAAAGAAAACCCATTCAAAAATCTTTAAGCGTAATTCTCATGCTCTTTAAAGAAAAAAAAACGAATTCACTTATAAATTTTCTTTTTTTTTGTACTTAAACCTGGCTCTAATTTAAAATTGCATAACCTGGAAACATAGGAATCGAGATTTTTCTCTCGATTATTTTGATTCCAAATTCCTTTTCGATATGTTTAAAATATCTTAATACACAATATATTTGATGATTTTCTAAACTCAAGTTTAATGAGCATATATTCTTGTATTAACGTTCTGTAACAAATTTTTATTGCTATGTTTCCGATACCTTTGACTGGCTGATTATTAGTATACTTTTTAAATTCCTTTATCACAGGTTTATGTATAAGTATATAAATCAATATTTGATGTATTACACATACTGGATTTCTTAAGTTTTAGATAAAATAATTTAAAAATAAACTGAGAAACCCAGATGTATAATATCTTGAGTTAAACATTATGTATTCAAATATTTCATTATAACGTAAAAACATCGAATTGAACTCGTGCAAGTTTGTAACTTCATACTTTAGTGTTATACTATTTTCGTTATTTTCTCTACCCTAAGTTTTTCCAGATAACTAGTCTATTGATATTTCAGTTAATAGTTTAACGACAGTTAATAGTTTAACTACAAAATTCATAATGGTTGCTGGAATATGGGTTGAAATTAGTACTTTAAAAAAATTACTAGAGTTGAGTTGTATAATCTTTTTTTGTTTTTTAAAAGATGAAATTCAATTCAAAAAATATTTGACTTTCTAAATTTTTTTGGGACATTATTAAGACAAACTTTACTAATTTAAATGGTATTTTTAGGGTTTTCTTGCGGTAAAAAATAAAACATTTGATAAAATGGCAAGTGGAGCGTCTAGTAAGTATTATTTAAAAAAAATATTCTGCTTTAATGTAGACTTAGCAGCAATCAATTTAATTATAGGTATTCTACAGTCATAGGTCACAGCTTATCTATATTCTAAATAATATAAAAACGACAAATTTTGACCTAAACGTTGTGTTATTCTATCTTCTGTACGTCTGTTGTGGTCGTATTAAAGTGTATTTTTCTTTAAACTTACCATAATTTACAAATTATGTGGAAGATAACACTAAAGATAATGGCAAGGTGTTTATCGAAAGAATACAGATCAAGAATACAGTTTTAGAGATGAGAATATTCCAAAAAAACTTGAATATGATGATTTTATTAAATTAAAAATAAACACAAACGTGTTTATTTTTAATTGTTCCATTGTTCACTGTTCTCCGATATAGTAATTTTTACAAACTCATACCGAATTAAAGAATAAAAAATATTGAAAATTAATTTCGTTATTTGCTGTACACAATTAAAACAAAAAAATTCTTATATGATATGAAAATCAGGAAGAAAACAGTTTGAGACAGGACTGTGCCTGGCTTAATACTTTTTTTGTATCATAGTATTTAACAATGAGAAATACATTAATATTAAAAAATATTTACTCTAAATAAGTTAACCTAAAGTCATGGTTTGCTGTGAAAATAGGCTAGAGATCTATCTAAGTAATTGTGTTCCTTATACTTGAAAGTCTTCCTTATACTATAAATGACGTTAATGGCTATTAAAAATCAAAAGAAAAACTCTTTGTAAATCTTATAAGCGTAAAATAAGATGGGAAGCACATCTCCCTGATCTGGTATTCATTTTCTATTTTCATGTTTTTTAAATAATGAGGAAACATTTATATAAAATAAATATAACCCGGTTTTATTTACTCCAGAAAATTTAACCAAAAATGTCTTACAATTGGTAAAATTAGGACTAACAAACAGATCTCCAAAATAGCTGTGTGGACATTCGACCAAAGTTAAACTTGTGATTATTCAAAATAAGTATTGTTTAAAAAATTAAGTTTAACGAAGAGTTTGAAATGTCTAATAGGAGAGCTGAACTTCTCTTTGTTCCATGTCGCTATCGGTCAAGCGGGAAATTTTTACCGTAATTTAATACAGCCATAATTTAAACAGTACTATATACAAAGTAAGTTGCGCATATAGATAGTTATATATATTTATTCGTTAACAAGTCAATGTTCAAATTTATGAATATGAAATATTAATTTTAATATATATAATATATATATATATATATATATATATATATATATATATATATATATATATATATATATATATATATATATATATATATATATATATATATATATATATATATATTATTTACAATTTTTATTGCTACGTTAACGAAATTAATTGACACAGATTATGAAATGGGTATTAAACATTTCAATGGAAATTTGAATGTTTCGTTCCTAATAATAAACAATAAATTTTAATTTCACATTATTTAGATTTATACACAAAATAATGTATTGATTTTGAAGTGGTCGAAGTTAAGGGATAGATATATTTCATTTAATATTTTAAGTACCTTACTACTGTTAGTAGCGTAGATCGTTATAATATCAGAAATCGCATATTTGTTTTGAAAATTATTATTGCCAGTCATTTTTTTTTAAACGGCTAACATTTGAACATTTGCAATGTCCTTAATAAAGGACTGGGATGGATTGTGGAAATCGTTAATATATCGGATGTCACATATTTGTTTGGCATGTCAGTGTTACTTGAAATTTTTTTAGCAGCTGACGTTTGGAATGGCAATGAATAAAGCACACGGTCAGACTTTAACGATTCTAGAATTAATCTCAGCGTTCAATGTTTTTCGCAGGGTCAGTTGTACGTTGTTGTCAAGTTATGTTTGTTTTTGCACGTATTCCGGCGAAAGTAATGAATGTTTTGTAAAAAGAAATATTTTAGGTTTGTCTATAAAAATACGTCCTCAGATTGTAAATTTCTTGGAATATTTTTTTTATAATTCGTATTATAATGTATTTTACTAAAATGTGTACAATATTTAGTAATAATTACGTTATTTTATGAATAAAGTGAATCAGAAAAAACTCCACATTACTCATGTTTTGATCTAACTTACAAGCTCTACATAATAATTCAATAGATACATTTATTACTTCATTACGTCAGACAAATGATCCGAACATAAATATTTAATTCAACCCCAAAGTTATATAATTGGTTTTGTGTTGGAAATTATAGCCGATTATGGCAATAAATACAGACTAAGTGCGGAAAAATCCATACACCTGAGAATTTTTCTTTCCAACAACTACCGTGCCAAGTCAGACAGGTCGCCAGTCATATAATATATAAAATAATGAAGTCAATACTACTTTTACTAATTATCAGTAAGAAATTAATCAAATTGTGAACAAAATAACTATAAGCGAGTAGGAAATGTGTAAGGGTATGACAAGGGTAAGTTCCTCTAACGTACTCTGCAGATCACCGGCAGTCGTTAATTTATGACCACTTAACCCTAGTTTAGTGGTTTTTAAATCAACTTTATGATGCACTTTTCAATTGTATATAAATAAACTCAGATATAAAAATATGTTTTGAATCATATATGTGCAGTTAGAAAATATCGCATTCGTTCTACGTATCACGTCTTCCTGTTTTCATTCCTTTTCAGCCTGTTTTCATCCCTTGCATGTAAGCCTCTCCCAAATAAGCTTCTCCCGGTAATGGATAGGCGGTTTGAAGATAGCAATGCGTAATTTCTCCCATAAATTTACTACTCTGTTGCATTCTAGCTATGTGATTACAAATATCACTCTACTCCCACTCGATCGGCTGCCAGGAATCCAAAACCGTGCGGTGCGCAACGCAATGCCTGAGTGATATTCATGTAATTCACCACGATGGGTACTTCGAATTGGTGCTAGAAAAATCCACTACGAAATGGTTTAAAGTCATTTAAAATATTGTATGTAATCATAGGCTGTGTAAAGTCATTATAAAATTCACATTTAAAGCTGAAAAAAATAAAAAGTTAATCTAATTAAAATTAATCAAGTTTCACTGTTCCGATTATTCGATTCGATAACCAGAAAAAAACTTGTTAATTATCACACAATATAACCTTACCAATCACCCTAATAAAGGTTAAATTGAATTAAGTTTCATAAAAGCACGTTGTTGTGGGTGAAATCTCTGTTAATAACAATAGCTCCCTCTCGCGTATATAACGCTTCCGGTCGCTTCCGGTAGCCGGTAGCTTCCGGTCACGAAGCAGATTTTTGCCTTGCTCCTGCCTCTAGCACTAACTACGAGTTACATTGGACAAAATATAAAATCAAATAAAACTAATTCGTATAATAATTGGTATGTATTTGTACATGGTATAACATTTAATGCACGTTTACATGATAGTCATACTTTTATCGTTAATTCAATAGTGAATATTTACAACTTCGATAAGTTTACAACTAATCTGCTAATGCTAGGTAGTGGGTATTGATTAAGAAATAAATCGGTCAGTTTTGGCGTACCATCTTATTTTTGCTTGGCTGTCAGTTTTTTTTCTAGCATATCTCGATTCATTTTCACATGCTAAGATTTTGTCGAAGTCTGTATTGTATCGTGTATAAAATACCCTCAAATTATTTAAAAAATCTAGTGTCTTTAATTTTTTCAAGCTTAGAAAACTTAGCCAGTGACGGGCTTGTTGGTATATGGGTAGTTTCTTGCAGCCAGTTCTAGAGGCTAGTACCATTTGTTTTAAGGACTTATACACACACACACACACACATATATATATATATATATATATATATATATATATAAAAGTGTCTAAATACGAGAGCTCAAACTTTTGTTCAAATTTAATAGATTAACGTAATTTAAATTAAGATTTAGGTTATCTGAGAAAAACTACATATCAAAAGTTTACGATATTCTGTTCATTCTAAGCACAGGGCATTTTTCCTAATCAATAAAATTTGAAACTTTTTTTTATATATGAATCATATATAATAAATCGAGAATATAAATTTTCCCGACTGTAATATTGATATAACTTCTCCTTGTTTGAAAGTTTCTATCTTGATACGGGCTCAAAGTATTAATTTACGAATACGTTAGTACTCTGAACATCAAATGAACACCCAATTGTTGTATATATTTAACGAGTGTGCGTGGACCTCTCCATACTTTTGATAGCCTCATATTTTTTAATTATAAGGCTTTTGTATTATAACTTATAACTAACAATTTTTATAATTACGATATGATTTCCGAACTCCAACGAAAGAAGATTTTCTAGAAACTGTGTCCTTCAAAGTGATCTAAGCAACAGATTGCATACCTATAATAATTTTAAAACGTTTACTATATCGATTTTATAATAAAACCGTTCGATTTAAATATTTCTTGAACTTTATTTTTAACTGTTTTGTGTGATTTGTTTGCTTAACCTGGTTCTATGGCATTTATTCAATAACTGCAATCATTTCGTATATCAATATTTTGTAATTTGGATAGGCAGTAAAGGCCTATCCAAATTAGCAGCATTAGGTTGAGAAATTGGAAACTGGAGTCTAATGATAGAGTCTCTCCTTAAAACCCACAACTTAAATTTGAAAAACAGTAGTTCTTCAGTTCTCACAGTTTAGGCAGAGACCAGGACTAAGAAGTTGAAACCACACTTAGAAGTTAGACTAAGAAGTGGAGTGGACTAAGAAGTGGAGAAGACTAAGAAGTGGAGAATACTGATTTGAAAATGGTAGATAATTAAGTCTTATCTAAGTAGACAGTATATACACAATATCAAGACATAAGGATTAAAGCTTAAAATTATCAAAATCATAGTATTATCCTGGAGACTACGTGTGTGTTATGTTTCCTGAGAATGATTTAAGTAGAAGTAGTGAAAAAACTGAACGAAAGATTTGAATCAGCAAAAAGAATTTGAATTTCAATAAAATCGTTTAATGAAATGAGATAAGGTCGTACCTATACGTGCATGATTGAGAAAAAACATGAGACAAATTTTAATGGAACTTTGGAGTTATACATCTCACAGGCTTCGATAATATAATATCTATAACATGAATCATAATATCGTACTTTATGAGGGCTGATCGTATACTCTTTACATTAAAATGTAGTTTTATTCCTTATACAATTCTGCCAAAAATGGTAGTTTTATTACAGTATTACAACTAAACTAAAAACAAGAATAAATTAGAAAGAAGAATTAGAACTAAACTAAACTGGAAAGCGACGAGACAGTATATAAAAAACAAGCACGGAAACTCATATTAGAAGTGAAAATTCTTTGTCGTGAATAATTTATTTATGACTAATTTAATTCATATTTGGAGTACTGGGAAATAGATATATATATATATATATATATATATATATATATATATATAGATTTCAATAGTACCTGTTTCCTAATAAGCATAATTTGCTAAACCACACTTTCAATATTTATTTTCGTAAAGAAGGAAATGTAAATAAGCGAACCAATAGACAATGTTTCAATTTCATTACATTAGTAGTCATATTATTATTTGAAATATGTGACGTAAACTTAATCGATTTGTAATTAAATACAAATCATCATCATATATATTAATACGCTAAGGTTAAGATGTTACTCTGCCTTTTTAGAAAAAACCTCACAGCTAATCCACATAAATTATATATCATTTTATAAATAATTGCTTGCTCTACCGGCATCCACAACTAAAAAATTTATTATTGCTATTGTTTTTGCAAATTAATTAATTATTAAAATTATATACACAAAACAGCAATGCTGCCATCTAACGGATCAACGTCAATATGATTGACGGTCGGTAAAATTTTTGTTTAATTTCAAATCCACTCACGTACAAATAAAGTGGCGCTTTAGCTCAATGCTTTTGATACTTGCGCCTCTATATGTCAATTTTAGTAAAATATTTGTTTGATCTGTCATCTGAGCTTCACAATGGAATAAATAATGCGAAGACTTCGCACGGGTCACGCTAGTATGATTTATAATAAATATGCAAAATCTCATATTTACACAAAATAGAAGCTGAATGTTTGTATAGTTTTAAAATTAGTGAACAATGCCACCTGTGATCTATAAACTAAGTCAAATGAATACACATATTACATTATATAAACTTGTACATAAATTTGCCAATAGATTGCGTTAGGATAGAGTCACATATTAACGAAAACACAGCAATTTTGAGCGTTTCATCTCTCAATATGAGAGAAGTTTTTCCTCAGTAAATAGATTCTCATGTAATGTTTAAAATGGTATCTTATTGCAAGTGTTTTTAATTTATAAGGGACGTACGGAATGTATCAAGTATTATATTTTGAAATACGAGACTTATATTTATGATGGGTTTGAATTAAATTAGAAATAATATATAATAAGAATACATATTGATAGAATAATAGGAGAAATTTTAGCAAACAACTTAGATTTAATAAGTTACCTGAATTTAAGAGAGGAAAAAAAACTAACGTGTCCTGACCAGCCGTTTCCTAAATTTGTTGATACAAGTGAACAGAATAATTTCATCTTAAAATTGTGATTAAATATAACAATTTAAAATTTTTCATATTTTTTAAATCCATGGCTGGAAAATTAGAATATTACGCTTAGATTGTAAGCTTAATATTTCTCAAACGGAACTTGAAAATGAAAAGCTGTATATAGAACATTATTTGACGATTTTAACATACATTTTTATTAATGCCCCATGATAGGGAAAAACAATTTTTTCAATCCGTACATGTCAATAAGCGAAATATTTGGTAATCTCTTTCTATTGAATTGACCTCAAAAATTAGAAACATACGTTTTCTTCTATTCTAATTGAACTCTCTATCTAAAGTATTGACAGTATCCACCCACAAAATTGTGGATTTACAATTGTAAAAGTTTGTTTGACCACGACACCTTTTGTGACGGCAGTAGAGTCGTTTCGTAATTTTAGTTCACCTGTAGGAGATCGAAAAAGAATATATCTACTAACATCAAATTAAGCGTATAATTAACGTGCTACAGCACGTAATTAACGTGCTATAACACGAGCTGACGCTTCATTAAAACTTCTATTGACGTTGAATATGAGATTGACATCAAACGTATGCTAGACTTGTTTATATTGCTAACATTGTTTACCGTTCAACAGTTCGTAGAGTTAATCAATGTGTGACGCTGTGTTAATACCACGCTGCGCGCGTTTATGGCCGGATATTGTCTATGTGGTAGGTTTAACAAAATTCCGATGACACTCAAAAATAATGAAGTTTTCTGTGGTTGAAAGGTTGCTATATCCATCTAACTTTAATTGACGTCAAACTTGTCAAAGATAAAATTCGTAGCTGGCAACTACAAGTAAATGATGTTATACGTCATACCTACAGCAGAATTCCCGCCCTCAGATATCTTCATATGTGCATCTCCGCCAAATACTCTCACTGTTTCTGCTAAGCTGCAGAGATGTACATGTGTTAACCAGGCTTTGCCGACATCGTTGTTAAAAAATTAGAACGCCATCAAAATTTCTTTTGTTTTTAACTGCAGAACTTGTGAAAATATTCCTCAATTTAGAGAGATATGAAATGGAAGTCCATGATAGACGCAATCAACATATTTTTGTGATTCTTTGTGACATTTTTGTCAATCCAAATGATTCAATATAACTTAGAAGCAGATTTACGTACTTTTCTCTTCGCAGTCTAAAGCTAAGCTCTAAATGTAGGTTGGGATCAGCTCAGTCACCTTTTCCACAAATATACAACCATCTTTTATAAAAGTCAAAATTTGGAATCAACTGGGCCCTCACACCCAATGGCGGTCTCATCTAAAGGGCTGGGGCATTGCCCTCCCATCTAAATATAAAAAAAGAAACGACTTTTATTTTTAATTTTGCCTTACGTAAATGTAAGATAAAATTCAATTTATATTTTTAATTCTAAGTTTAAAGTCTATTCAATTAAATTAAAATGACCATTTTTTTTATTAAAAACGAATGCGAACATTGTAAATGATAACATATTACGCAACGAACAGCGTACAGTGTATGTAGATACGTATATACATATGTCATTTTCTATACTCTAGTGGGTTGCATAAAAGTCCCTCTATACAAAATATGTAGTAGATCCCCGAGTACATTTTAGTGCAAAATGAAATAAAAGGAGTGTTCGTAAGATATATTTTTAAGAGCTTGTTTTTCTACATCTAAAAATTATTATTATAATATCAACATTTAATTACATAACTAAATATTTTGTGTTGAAATTATTTTAGGTATAACTGCATATCCTTAATTTTTTAAGTTAATTAAATTAAATGTAATCGACGCTAAATGAATAATTATGGATCTATTTCGAGTACACATAACAAGACATGACAATTTCCGAATAGTTGGCGTGACACGGAGTGCAGAACAAAAATAATGCAATCTATCTCGTTATTAATCTATTAGTTATTATTTTGTCTAAAAATTTATGTGTTTATGTGTACTGTTGCAAATTATCAAAATAATACTTAAAGAGTTCAGTTTAAAGTTTAAAGTGACGAATTATCGTTGTTTTATAGAAAAGCAGTTTAAAGAATTTGAGGTTTCCCCAATCGTTTTTACATATAGTGCAAAATTGTTCAGTGAAATATGAAAGTGTTACGCATCGTTTTAAAATGTTTTAACAACAACTTGTGTATCGTGGTTGCAACCAAATAAAGGCATTCTTGTTTTCCTTGTTTAATTATAGTTCTGATATATAGTTACCGATCTTAAACATATAACGAGAAAATAAAAAATGCAATTTTTTTAGTTACAATAAATGAAATGTTATTAATGTGGCATTATTTTGTAAAGACAATATTGCAATTAGGTAGTTTACGGGTGTTTGTTTTTTGTTACATGTCTCAGGTATGTTTAAAATTATGTAATATTAATGTTTTAAATTTTTAATAGAATATGGATCCGGTTGATTAGTAATGGTGATATTCCGCTTTTATAAGATAATGCCTTACGAAGAAATGTTTAATATGTTTTTATTTATTAAATTATTAGAAATGTTTAATGTATTTTATTTATTAATAATTAGGTAAAGGCATTATGTATAATATATATATATATATATATATATATATATGTATATATATATATATATATATATATATATATTTATTTATCTAATTACATATTTTTTTTATTCGAACCACAAGTTTACTTAAAGCGTCGATTATATTGGCGCCTATCAATAGAAGAAACTGCGCCACTTATTGTTGGTTGTTACCCACTTTCGCACATAAATTAAAAGAAAATTCAAGATACTAAATAAATTGTAGTGTTATGTTCTTTTTTTATATCGCGAAACAATCCTATGGCTTAACATCCAGGGTTTTACATGGAATGAGTTTACGTAGTTTAATTATCATTGTAACCATGGATGATGTCGCCCTATAATTTTAAACCACCGACCGCCACTGCTCGCACCAGGAACTCGCCCTCTGTAAATGTTCCCAGAGACCGTCTGAAAAGAGTCTTCTCTCATAATCACTTAGTCCTACTCTTCATTAACTTTATTTCGTTCCCCTTTTCTACACTATGTCCCTTTCTAACCATGCTCTGTGAAGATTTGTGATTATTAATATTTGAATATTTGTTGTCTTGTTTCTTACTTATTATTTTTTTCAGAAACAATGGTATTTTTTCTTCAAAGAGTTGTATATTCTAATTTGTACATTATGTAAAAGTGTAGGTTCAAATCAGTCAATTAGTCTTCCATATTAATAAATTCTCAAATTTAATTATAATGGTTGTTTGGAAGAGATTGGCCAGTAGCAATAAGTCCGCATAATATCTACATAATGTTATGTGTATATAATACAAGTTTTAAATAAATAAATATACTTATTTTGAATAACATTTTAATTGACTTAACTTTCATAATCATATATTTTGTAAAAATCTTTTCCTGGGTTCTTTGAGTGCCCTATTGTTATTAAAATATTTTCGGTTTTTTGAAATGATTTTTTAATGGAAACAGAAAGGAGCACCTCTTTTCTACACACCTTTCTATTTTATAACTTGCAGCCTTTAAGTATGCTCCAACTTAACTTATTATTGTGATCAGTTTTAATTTTATATCTGTATTTTGTATTTAATAAATAAAATTTTGTTTCCATATTACAAAAAAAAGACAATTTTCATTTACACTCTTCTTCTGATTTTAATTACGTATTGTCAGAAACAAATGACGATACAAATACTTACTCGTTAACTTCACAACTAATTGCCCGCCTTTTTCCGTCAAATTAACCATACTTTAGAGATATACCGAGGTACAAAGAAAAGCGGAGAGTTATTTATCATCGTTAAGAGAAGAATCATCAATCATGACTTCACACCTTATATTAATACAACCAAAGAATTTAATTAAATTTTAATTGAGTTATTTTAATATTTCAGGTGCACACGATTAATTTAATTAATGCATGCACAGGGTTAATAGCAGGAATGCGTTTTATACGTCAATTATAATTATATTTTCCACGTCAAAACCGGTTGTTCATGACCCATGAGAAAAATGTTAACTAATGAGAAATTGAATGAACCAATTTTGCTGGCAAAACTATTAGGTTAATGCACTGTTGCAAAGGCTTTATTTTACTTATTTTTGTTACTAATTTGGTTTAATGCAGTCATTTTTGGAATTAATGGAAATTGTTTATCTTAAAATATGTAAAAATTTTTTTAATAAAATCAGGTTTTTAAAACGAAAAGTGTCCCTTGACAATTTCTAAGCGACATACTGGCAGAAAATTTTGGAATTTGAAGTTTTAAGAATTTTGTATTTGATATAAGAATATCTAGGGTGTGGTAAAGATGATTTACTGGTTAAACATCAATATGTATATAACCTAAATGCTTTCAATCGATAAGTAAGCTTGTTGGCAAGTTGTTGTCTTGAATAATTTTTGTTAAAGAATTCTTAACATATCATTCTTTGTAATCCGTTGTTGCTTATATAATAGGTATTTTTTCCTCAATATTTAAATTGTAAATCCTTATTGAATCCGGTTGTTTATAATAACAACTATTTTTTATAATGAAATTAATTTAATAAACTTACTAAATTGCGAGAAACCAAGTACAAAGAACGATTTATTTCTAAAATAATCAAACAATAAAAATAACAAACACCTAATAAACTAATATTAATATGGCAGTGGCGATAACAACATACCAACCATCTTTGATGCTGTTTGCAGACAGCTTATATTCTCTTCGTTAAACTTGGCTATAATGTCTATCCTATATTATCTGACCTTGCACATAATTTTGGAATATTCGGCAATTTTCATTTGTCGCTGAAGGACTTTACATTTCTTCTTGTTTTCAATATAAAATTGAGTACATTTTGAAAAAATTAATAATATAAAAATTAATAATAATTAGAAATTAAAAAAGATAATGAATGTCAATAAAATTTACAATTCTTGCAATTATACGATGTATAAGGAAATAACAATAACTGATCAGTAATTAACACGAAAAAATTTCTGATTTTTGAACAGTTTCCAAAATTGCTAAACCGACCGGAATTAAAATCTATACTATCACTTGAATGTAACTTAATTACAAACAAAAAAAATCCAAAACTAAATGGAAACTCACTTCGAATTGAATAAACTTTTAAGCGTCTTTATTCATATATGCACACACACGTACATACGGTTATGGTGTGACTATTCTGGAAGTTGTCATTAAACTCTCTATGCTAATTATCGATGATAAAGAAAATCGAATTACGGTAACAAAATGTATGTGTTAATGATACGACTTTTCAAACTTTTCCACCTAGATTTTATTTACTCTATCTATTGCAAATTAGCTTAGTTGATTCCATTTATTGATTTTTGCACATGCAATTAAGCTCGTATGCACGCGTAAACGCATGCACGCCTGCAAACAGCGTATGTATGCATATTAGCGCACAGCCCATCCGCTTAGGAGCACTCGCGCTCGCACGCATGAATGCACTGTCGGATGCTTGCATTCAACGGTTCATATACAGTTATATAATCCGCTTAACGACAATTTATTGTCATATCTTATTTTACCTTCTGTCTCTATTTTTAAAACGAGAATCCAACTCAAAACACAATCCATAAAGTGAAAACTTTATTGATACAATTTCTACTCGAAAACTTTTTCGTCACTTGACGATAAAGTCTCTGTCGCACACGACTAACTGAATAAACATCAACCAAACATAGTAATGAAAACTTATATATTTGTGTTAAAGTGAAAATCCTATATGTGCGATATGTCAATATAAATCTGGAAGGCACGTGATATTTTCGTCAATTAGGTCGGAGAAGAAAAATTTTAAGTGGTAAAACTTTAACATTATTAAACACTATTATTGCAACTACTTAAAAGTATATATTTATATAATTTTGTTATTTCTTACACCATACTATTCCATGAAAAGTTAAACAAGAACATTACCTGAATCTACCTGCTTCCCAACTAGAAGTAAGTCACGATTGATGCTTGTAGTAAAGTGGTTAAATATAATATTTGAAGGCAGAAATTCTATATTTATTTCATATGATTATTTTATTAATATTTACCACTTTACCCGTGAATTGTCCACTGATGGATTTTAGTGTATAAAAAATATCTCATCGGCTCGGGTAAGGTTCAGAATATGCAATCCATTCTTTTATTTTCAAATGTAAAAATTTATTCAACAAAAATACTATCAATTTTAGGATTCTATATTTAGAGGTTAAAAAAAGAACCGTTATGACGAGATTTGGGTATTTATTTATCTTTCTGTTACAGCTATTGTTCTCTAATATTGCTATCTACTTTCAGTTATATATTTCCTGGGATAAATCTCATTTTGGAAATGAAATTATTTGAAATAAAAATATGATCTGAAACGGAGGGTTCAAATTTAAAAGTGGGTTAAAAATATCGTGTTTGGTAACATAAGAAATGGTTTTGTTTACTCATTACAAAACTATTATAGTTGCCGTTAATGGTAAATGGCGTAAACATCGAGTTTTAGTTTGTTGTTTTGCTTTGGCAAGAATATTTAAAGTAAATTTTTTGTAACAAATTTTAAAGCCTTCTCGATTTAATAAAATTCCAACCGAATATGAAAAATATGTGTATGTAAATATATGTGTGACAGAATATTACAATTTTATCATCGTAATTCTTTATGTACTGAGTACTGCATTGCGTTGTCATAATAATTCCTGTATTTGATTAATTTCGTAAATTGATTTTTAGAGATATTCCTTGAAGCCTTTAATTTATCCAAGTAATATTTAATTTTTAATTTCTTTGTGACTTTCCTATTTTTATTTTTGTATTTATTAACGATGCCATTAAGTGCGCGATGTTATTAACTGCATCATAATATCTTTATTATGGCACAATTAACCATGTCACATTTGATGTCGTAATACGAACATTTTATTGCTGAATTACAAAAAAAATTTATTTAGAAAAAACGATATTACTATAGGAGTGTATAAACTACATGTTAATTCTGAATTGAAAAATTAAAGTAGTCTGTATGTTAATTTAAGTCACAAAAATATGTCAATAACGAGTCCATGAAATTTATTCAGCTTCTTCGTGATAGGCTTGCAAATATGCCTCTCTTGATATTATATATATATATATATATATATATATATATATATAAATATATATATATATATATATATCAATATATACACGTTGATATATATATATATATATATGCATATAAATATATACACGTTGTTCGGGAAAAAATGTCGGACAAAGAAAGACGTTATTCGTTGACTGAATAATAGTTGTTCGTTGTCAAAATAAAATTTAATGGATGAATTTTCCCGAAAATTCAAAACAACGTTCATAACTATTCGCCATTTTTTTCATACACACGACACTTGCGCAAATCAATGGGAACCGCTCGGGATAAGGACGGCGAAGCCGCCGTTCGTGACATTGTATATAATGTAATTTATACGCAGCGAGCATTTCGTTTGATTGGTTAAATAAGATGACATATAACTATTAAAAACTTAATAAATAATATTATTAATGTACTCACTCATTTTATAGTTCCGTGGAAACTACTCAATCTATGACTTTTTTCACGTTTATAAAAAGTATTACGCAGAAAAGTAATTTTAGTAACAATTATTTCACTTATTTGTTTAAGAAATCTTAAAGGTGATGTTCAAAATGGTTTCCGTTTTTTTCTAAATACAAACGCACTCTCCTTATAAATGAATTAGTAACATTATCTATCATTTGAGCACTTCTCATAATTTTATTGAGACTGTCGGTAATTCTTTATCGTAAAGTTTGTTTGTCCTGGCATTCAATTGAGAATAGTATGGCTCCAGTAGTGTTCGTTATGGACATTAAATATTCTATGCCGACCATAAAATACGTCGAACAAACGTTGGTAAATCGTCATCAACCTAAGAGACATTGGTGTCGAACGCATACTGCAAGTAGGATCTTCGGCAAATGCATAGAGGATAGCATCTTCAGCCACGTGATGTCTTCTATCAATTGAGCGTCCTCTATCAAACGAGGGCATTACCTGACCAGTGATATAAACCCGATTATCCAACGTTGCGATAGTTTGTTCATTTAGCTTTCTGGCACGATTGTGGTAAATAAGCGAATACCTTATACTCGCCTGGCGAGCATTACAATCACATGCACCTAAGAACTTTTTGTTTTTTTTCGTGGCTAAAAATAAAAATGGTTGAGAAAAACTGGTTTCATTGTTTTGTCAGATAAATCGCTGAAGTTGTAGCAAGAATTTTAGTTTTTCCAAATACATTATTTTCCTACTGTTATTTATTTACGCTAATTATAGAATGTTCATTACGTTTATTTTTAATTAAATAAATTATTTATAAAAAACATTATGTCACTATAATTTTTTGTTTTTTTTCGTGGCTAAAAATAAAAATGGTTGAGAAGAAATTGCTTACACTATTCATTGTTTTGTCAGATAAATCGCTAAAGTTGTAGCTAGAATTTTAGTTTTTCCAAACAAATTATTTTTGTTCAGTGCGTTTATTTTCAATTAAATTAATTATTTTTAAAAAATATTATGTCACTCTAATCAGTAAGGTAAAACTATAACATTACAATATGAAAATCAACATTTGTTTAAGAGAAAAAAAATGTATACCATACGAAATTTTTAGGCCGCCACTGTCGCCTGTCCTGTTAGTAAATCAAAGTAATTGTGTCCTAAGTAAAATACAAATAATTCAATACGCCTTTAATTTAACGTATAATCCAAGAACCTATGAATAATTATTGATTACGATTTTAATTAGCAAAAGAATGCTTCTATTAGAAAGACAAAACAAAACAAGTATGAAATTATTCTTTAAAAATTACAAGTTTATATTTTTTAAATTTATTTTTGTTCTTTCCTTACTATAAAATTACAAGTTTATAGTTTTCCGAACTGCATATTGAACAGTACGAAGCAGCTTCTTACAATTATTTTATATAACCTTTAAAGCCACATTCCGTAAAGGTAATAACCAAATTTATTAAATAATTGTCTTTTCAAATTTTTTTCTATGTAAGATTTCTCTCGAATCTGGTATAATCATTGATATCCCAAGGTAACGTAGTTTTTAAACATCTGGCTATTTTTTGCTTTGTACGTCGGCTTTCTTTCAAGACAAACAATGGTTTCTAGTTGGTCGGTATAATCGGAAGATAAACCTTAGCCAATCCAATATAGTCCTTGTGGACTATTAGCTCGTAGGAATCGTTAACGGTTTTATAGTGCCCCGCCTCTTTCTACCATGATACCTTTCAAAGTAAAGAGAGAAGGAAGGTCTTTCAATAAAGATGGAGCATTGCCGAAAATACATGTGTGTGTGGTCTCATACTTAACGTATGAAAACCTTTTAATTAGTAAAATTTAATACCTTCGTCTGTTACGCTATTTAAATGAATTTGAATTATTTTTTTTAATTTTAATTTTATCGATGTGATAGTTAACCATGTATAGACGAGAAGTTAAAGGAATTTAAAAATTATTTACTTGTTTTATAAACATATTAACCTATGAAGAAATTTTACGCTAAAGTATTAGTGAAATTTGTATACAATGAGACGGTTCATATTACATATTTAAGACTAATCAAGCATTATGTCTTTTAAGAAGTAGTTCTTTAAATAATTATGTGTTATTTTTAATAATTTAACGTTACTTGCGGCTTCTGCAAAACTACAGTTTTCCAGTAAATGGTATGACGTGTACCTAAATTAAATCGATATAACATTTAATATTAGAATTAATCCCGTAGCTTTAATGAAAAATCAGAATAGTTAAAACCGGAAACAAAACTGTTCACATATATTTTCTACTGCACATAATTGGTAATATTAAGGTACTGCTTAAGATAGTAAGGGAAAGACCAAATATAGTATTATTTTTTAATATCAGAAATATATATTTTTTCAGTTTTAATTTCCTTTTAATTTCAAATAAATAAATCCTTGTTTTCCTTTTTCCAAAACGGAAAACAAGGGTTTATTTAACCAACCAAACCAGTCCAATGAATCAGAGAAGCAAATAGTTAAAATATACAAAAAATTAAATAAGCATAATATGAACCGCAAGATTTTTTTTGCTTTACAACTGTTGCAACTCAAATTATCAGCTAAATTGATGAATCATTTAAAATCAGTAACAACAACCGAAACACTATAAATACTGAGAATATAAGTTATAAATAAGTCTTATAAAAGGTATTCATAACGATTTTAATACGAACCAAATCGATTAGAAAAGAGATACACATAAGATACTCGTAATACTACGCCGTCGGATACACGGGAACTTACCGTGTCATAATCAGGGCATTTAATTAAATTTAAGCTAAATTATTTCCATGTACCTAAACAATATACATAATAATACAAACTAAACATTGTTAGTTAACCCAACCATATCGCATTACAAGTATCAGCAGCATGTACGTAACTAACGAGTTACGTTAAAAAGCTCTCCTGTTTCGTGACCGAAAGTTTCGCGTTATGCTTAGTTCAGGCAAACTGTGTATCAGAAAATAATTTGTGTAAGCTTATTCAAAAAAGGCAAATTAAATTAGATAGTTGATGAATATATAAATTGATAGTGTTGTTTAATATGCGTACTAGTATTAACCGTAATCCTTCATTAAGTAATTATTTGTACTAAAGTTGTTAGTACAAATAATTACTTAATGAAGGATTAAGTTATTATTTGTACTAACAACTTTAGTACAAATAATTACTTAATGAAGGATTACGATTAATACTAGTAATAATAAGGTAGTAATAAATTTATTATATTTACTCGTCTATACATGCTGCATTGTCTTTTGACTTTCGGTAGTGCTAAAATTGTATTATTTGGTAAAAAGGGTCGATTTTATCGTATGGAAAAAATCTTATTATTTGAGATAAAAAGTGATTTTTAATTTTTTTTTTAGCCGTGACGATTTCTGTTTCAAGTGTTATGAAAATCCATTAAAGGTAGTAATAAACATAGTTTGGCAATAAAGAGTTAAATTTCAAAAACAAACTTTTCAATATTTTATTATTCCATGCACGCGAAGCTGCTTATATTATACGAATTATATGCACGCCAAAAGCAATTCGTTGCTGTAGCGACACGTAGCTTGGATGAAGAGATATTAAATAACTAATAAACGTGGCAATATACCACCTTTAGGATTTATGTTAGTAATAGGGATTTATGTTCAATATAATTACGCTTTTTGAAAAATAAAAATAATAGGAACAGAATTCGTTTGTGGCGTACGAGAAAGTTGCCTTGAGAAGTGTCTGTTAAAAATAATTTAATAAAGTCAGTGATTTTTCAGTCAGTGATCGCTGACTTAATTCAGTGATTTTTAAAATTCCAGTAACTTTGACTACTGCTAAACGATATTTACATAATTTCTAATTTAGTTTTTCATATCTAATTTAAATATTATTGGATCGGACACGTTAAAAAAAATTAAACGAAATAGTTGTTTCAGTTAGATTCAATTATGAAATCACGCCAATATGTTTCCTGCGCTAACATTAAAATTTAAAAAAAACCTGTCAAGTGGAACACGCACTATGAGGGTCCCCTACACATTTAGACATTTAAAAAGATTTAATAGTACATAATATTCCTGTTAAACTTTTTACAAAATTTTAATTTAAATATGACAATATATTGCCTACTATATCTTTTACCTGAGCATTTAAAACATATTTTTTTAAATGATATAACTAAAAATTGCTGACTTTTTGAATTTTTTCTTTATGCTGTGACACCTTGCTTCTTGCTAAATTTCACGATTCAAGGTCGAAGGGAAAACTTATAGATTTTGATTTATTTTCGAGTGTCACAATATGCGGCATAAAAGACCGTATTTTAGGATTCTCCCTGATTGCATTACTGAAGGTTGTTTTTTTAAAGCTGCAAAGAAATGTAGACCAAAGCAATTTCAACTTGATTTCAACTTGATACTTCTACGCTTTCCAGAAATAAAGAGACAGATAATTCCGTTTACTTTAAGATTATATTTGATAATTTCCAAATTAACGAAGTTAAATTACTCGAAGTAGTTTTTCATAAAAATATATAAAAAACATTTCAAGATTTTTTCCATACTTTTACAAAGCCTTGTTTGACAATGGGCGTTGGGGACACATTACAAACGACTTTGCTGATTAATATTTTGTATACGGGGCTAAAAATGGAAAGTAGCAAATGAATTATAATCTCCTTCTGGATCCATGAAGTACGGTAAAATTTATGTCATCACCTCTTGTTATTAACGAACGCCACCTTAAAAAATAAGAAAAACAGTTTTGCTATATTTTAACGGATATTTTTATTTGAAGCATATTTTTGCAAAATTGTATTTACTTAAATCAAGAGGTAGAAATAGATGGACATGTACTGTACCAAATTATAAGGGTTCCACATTTCACTACGGTACCTTAAAAATAACTTTGAGAATAACTTCGTTGCGTAATATCAAAATCAAATCACCTCTGTTCAAAGCCGTCTATGGTACATCGTCACTTCTAGATTGGTACTGTTTTTAAACCATCGTTTTTTCGACTTTAATAAAAACCTGCCAGGACTATTGTGTTTTGAGAGTCAATTTGTAGTAATTAAATAAAAATATCTTTGAATATATTGGGTGTTAATATTGTAGAAATTTATTTTTCACAATTAAACAAAACTACGAGCAACTTTGCTAAAAGCCCAACTGAAGATGTTGTAATACAACAAAACCTAGGTTGTGTAAAGAACTTAAAGAAAATAGAAATAATACTACATCACGTAGTTTCATTTAATTGAGAAAAAATATATTTTTAAATTTATGTTCGGTTGATTAACGAACTGACAATGAAATTTAATATACCAACATGTTAGGACATGAATAAACGAAACGTTAAAAATTAAATTGCATGTCAAAATATAATGTTGAGTGTCCTATTGCATAATTATTAATTAAATTACTTGTGAGGTACAAAATATAAAAAAAATTTTTACTATGACCACTTTACAATATTATGTGGTATTGTTGAAAATATCTGCAAACCTAAAAGTGAAATGCATATGTAGCCTTTATTAAATTTATATTTTAAAAACTTGAAATAAAACAAATTTAGATAAGATATATGGAAACGGAAGGTGGTGCTACAGAATTCGAAATATTTTTTAAATCCATAGAAAAAATAACGATATGTAAAACAGGTATTATTGACAGTCAGTGAAGTGAGGCTAGCTTGTTTCCGTTTCTATTACGGCTTTCTATATAACGTACTTATATTACGGCTTCGTATATTGTGTACTTACATGAACTTACACACTTCCTCTGTATAAGTTCAGAGAAAAATTATCTGTCAATAAAATCTTTTATTTTTTTATAATTTTATCTTGGTGTTTCTTTTTTTCCCTCAGAACAGTGATATATCACTTTATACTTCTATGATGAATATAGTACACCATATTTTATTTTCTGGCGAGTGATGGTCAAGCGCCACATATCCCTTTTTCTTAATCGTGTATTTTTGGTACAGTCTCTAAAAGATAATAACACGGCTATTTTTCTTAGCATATGCCACAGGTATCGACTTTAAATTGTAGAAATTTTTGTCGGCATGTATTTCAGGGGAAAAATTTTAAAAATATTTTTATTTTTATATAACCATAAAAACAATAAATGCTTAGATACTAAAAAGTATTATAAAATTTTTTATTGAAAATTAATGTTTTTTTCCAAATTGTTAATGTAATAACATATTAATAATTTTTTTTTAAATAATTATTGAGTTTTTTTTAAATAAAATGAATTTTGGTGAAATACCTACTTTTTCGTGATATTAATTGTATAATTTTTGAGAGCGATTTTTATCAAAACTGAACTTATTTTGATAAAAATAGCTCTTAAAAATTGTACATTTATTTCGTTCCAAATTTTAATATAATATTGTTTTATATTGACTTAGTTTTTTAGACAAATCGCTCGATGGGTTTTTAAAAAAAAATTTGTAGTGAAATTAATACTTTTCTTGTGATGTCAATTGTGTAATTTTTTTGAGAGTAATTTTTCAAAAACCAAAAGGAAAATATATTTTTTATTTTTTTGAAATGTTAATATGGCATTATTTAACATTGACTTAGTTTTTTAGACAAATCATTCGACGGGTTTTTTAAAATAAAATTAAAATTGTTTTGAAATAACTACTTTTTCCGTAAAGTTTTGATTTTTATCAAAACTAAATGGTCAATTATTTTTAAATTTTTAAAATAATATACAAAAATTTCAGCGAACTTCGTCGACAATGTATTTTACACGACAACTCGTAACTTTTTAACAAATTAGCTATGCGATACTCGTTTTCTGTATGTACAATCACGTATAGATTTATGAGATCCAAAATTTTGTATAAATTCTAAAATACAATGGGGACTAAATTGTACTAATATGTAAATAAGGATTTTTTTATGTTTACAAAAACATTTAAAAGTGCAAGTATCTTGTTTTTTATTTAGGAATCAATCGATAAGCATTGTGATAAAATTTTAAAATGTAAAAGTATACACAAACAGTATAAAGAAACTGCGCTAATTAAGACTCCATTATTTTTATTAGTTCTAACAAATATTATTGGGAAGCAACGCATGTTTTAATTGGTGCAATGTTTTTGTTATCAAACGCAATGTTCTTCTTATAAAAAAAAGAACTAAGGACATACTAACTGCGTGAGCCTAATTTGCATTCGATGCAAGCTAATTTTCCACGATTTTCCACGATTCAATAGAAGTATCTAATAATTATTGTTAATACGTAATAGATTAGAAAATACCGACCGATTACCAGTGATACGCACACCATTTGTTTATAAGATAATATTAAATATCTGAGTAATGGAAAAGCTGATCCTGACCATCCCACTTCCGTGGAAATGGAATCATCGTAAGATAGTCTCTGCTCAATGCACTTTGTAACTTTTGCTGGTCCATCCTCCTGATAGTAATACTGTAAAGATAATGAGGACAAAAATTGGTATCTGCAGCGATAAATAACGATTCGTCATGAAAGCTAAACTTTGGTGTTTTTCATGAGATTTTGGCGAAACCATAGAGTTTTGAGAAACATTTTAGGAGACTTTCAGGCTCTTTTAAATTTAAGTGGTTATTTCCTCAAAAGTAGTCATGGTTATGCATAAGCTGAACACAATTTTTTTTATATTTTGTATCAGGCTGTTAACGTACTTTTAAAAAGAAATAAGTGTTATGGTTTATGGTTATATATACAGAGTGCAGTCTATAAGTTTTCGCTACTCTTAATTTAATAATTGTATTTTCTAATTATTTAAATTTCTCCTATTCTTAAACTTTTAAGTAACATAAAACTGTTTATTCAAACTTATTATATAGTTAGCTTTCAACTGCTGGCTTCCCAAGCGTGGTCTATTTACAAAAACTAATAGGAAGAAATTAAAGGTACATAATTATTTAAAAGATTAAAAGAAATAAAATATTAAATTGTTATTTTTGTGACTTTATAAAAAAATGGAAATTAAAACAAAAATGTTTTCTAATAAATTAGAAATAATGAAAACCGAAATATTTCCCAACAAATTAGAGATTAAGGGAAATGATTCTGTTGTTCCTTTATAATTCGGATACAGCGGTTTGAAAAATCACTCCATCCGATGTCACGTTCCTTCGTTACTCTGTTCATGTATTTTTTTCATTTTTCCACAAGAATTTCCCTACTATAATATTTGAGACCATAAGTAACCTGCTTGATTTATTTATTTATCGGTTATCTCTGTGCAAATAAGTATCTTAATCCACTGTTCTGTCGCGATGTAACAGAAGGACCAAAGAACACTCATTAAATTGACTGATATTAGTTAGAATTTGAAATTTTTCTTTCGTTTTTTCTTATATTTCTAACGTGGATTTTCTATGTCACATCAACATTTTTTTTAATGCTTATTTTGAAAATTTTATTAATTTCTTAGCTTTTATGTATTTACTGTGTAGGCATTTTTTGAAAATTACGTCCCAAAAAAATTAAATTTTTTTTTGAAGCATGAATAACCTTTTTTTTTTTTAAATACACAAAAATTATTGAATTTTTTTGAAAATTTAATGTTTGAGAATAAATGACGGAAAAATGTTTGTCCGAACAGAGAATAATAAGAGAAAAGATAGCGTAATAGTTCAATTAAATAGTCGTCGTGGTGTGTTGGGTTGATCACGAGACATACGGCCCACGAGTTCGTGGCGAAACCATGAACTTGCATTCGATTCCCGGCCGTTCGTCGAGTGCGGCTGAACTGGTATCCTGGTTGGCTGTAAAATATGGCTCTAATAACAATAAATCTGTCATATGTAACAATTAGATATATTAAAATACATAAATAAAAGAAAAGTTATGTTACGTGAACGAGCGAACCCTTATATATTGTCTCTATTTGCGCTATCGGACATTAATTGTGTTGGATCTTTAAACAAAATATAAAATATTGTATATGGTGTTTTCACATATTTATTATTTATATGAGTCAGAAAACACATAAGAAAATGTGTTTTCTGACTCAAATAAAAAAATAAAAACAAAAATAAATGACAATGACTATTGTAATAATCTGTTACGTACGAGTAGAACTCACACTACGAGGATTTCATATGTATTTAGGTGCTTATGAAAGTTTAAACTCTCAAAGTTATGTAATATTTACGTTAACTTATTTAAAATATTGATATTATTTTTTATAGTGTAAACGATTATTAGCCCTAGCACATATTTCATAGTATAAAACTATCAAGATATTTTCAAAAAACGCATTTTCCGATAAACTCGAACTATAAACTGTATTATGCCGCCCCCGGGTTGGCCCCGCATTACGCCTGCCCCTATCGCATTCCCCAGCCGCACGCCAATGGAACCTCACCGCAGGACATCTATTATTATCGTTATAATTCGATATAATCGACAATTTGACAATGTATTGAATGCCCTTTATTATAGATAAATTTCGTAAAGGCCGATAGTATTTTATTTAATTTGTTAAACGCCTTTTGCTCTAAACCTTTTAGCATAGAACAATCATTGATACCTCTGTTCAAGTCCTTAATTAAAACTCCAATTGAGGCAAATATTCTTGTAATTAAGTCACAATGTTACTAGTAAATTCCTCATAGAGATGCTCTCGCTAATAATTATTATTTTAACTCTATGCTACAACGAGCTTCCCAATAAAATGAAGAAAGCGTATATAGTGTTTCTACGTAGTTAGATTTTAATACATTTCGGCACGATCACATTTATCCAACAGTATTTTTTATAGTCTTAATCATTTAGTTTTCTAGATTAGACAATAATTTTTGAGTCGAGTTATTAGCAAATACTCTTATTCAATGTTGTTTTCAAAATCGCTTGCGGTATATGCCCAAACATGAGTAATATAATAAATTTCAGCAAAGAAATACCTTAAGTGAATTACGTTATTAATGATTAAAAAATAAATTGTGGTATTCCTTAACGAATTAGGTTACGAATGATTTAAAAATGACAGTTTTGTTATTCTTTGACTTCAGTAGTACAAACAAATTTGAATCAAGTCACGTAAGTATTGTAACTCAATAATTCCAATTAAGATTACTTCTTATATTTTCCCAACCATTAATAATAAAAATAATAGGCCTCTATTTTATTTAGTGGACTGTGCAAAGAAAGGTTTAAAAATAACAATAATCATATGTTAAAAATAAATTTTCTTGGTAAAGTCAATATTTTTTGAGGAAACCAATTTTAGATACATTTTATTTTTTGGTTAGAAAACCTAACTGTGTTCCAAATTGTATGCCTTCATATTAAGTGATTCCGAGCATAAGATACTATGATAAACAAATACATACGATCAAACGAAAATGGAATAAATTTTAATTTTTCATTGGAAATATAAATATTTTGAAATACAAGATGTTTATATAAACGCCTATCAATATAATTACACTTCATGTAAATAAAATCGAGCCCTTTTATCAATATTCGCTTAATTAAAGGTAATAAAAAGATAATTAGTAACTAATTTGTTTATGTAGAAGATTCGAAGTTAAACGTTATATTTACGTAAATCAGGTATGTGAAAAAAAATATTTTTAAAGACATATTTCTTTTAACAAGGAATATCACTTTATGCGTGTTCCTGGACGGTCTTTACCTTTTTTTATTATTGCAATATAATCAGTTAATTGTTGATTAAACTCAAGATTTGAAATTTATTCTTGATAATCATCAAAAATGTTTAGTACAAATATTAGATTTATGGTTTTGGTAGCTGATATCATGGTTTATAGAATTGTTCAGTCCTAAAATAAAACCTGTTATTTACGTACAGAATTCATACTACAGGGTTTTGATTATTACTTTTCACACCATAGTTCTATGCCAATGCCGGGCACCACAAAGCTATAAATGTCGAGTTTTTATAGCAAACCACATATTAGTATACACTGTTAATAAAGTTGAATTTTTATTTTTGCTTCCACTCGTTATATTGAGTGATTTCCAACGACATTGCCGAACTTCAACGCGCCTGGGAAGGACACATTAAGAGATAGCTTTTTTGAAAAACCTTTTATTTTCTTTTTTCTAGAAATATTTTCCATATTTTTATTGCTTATTTTGGGATCGTTGATACCAATACTATTTTTTCCGTTTAATGATCAAGTAAGAAACTTCTTTCCTCTTTAGGATCTTTAGATGTCAAGATCAAAACTCCTTATAATTGCACGTTACAATGTCAAAAAGAGAAAAGTTTAAGACTAATACTTTAAGAAGATTTATAAAGATTATGATTCTCTCCTATTTGAGAGCACTTACGCTTTAGATGTTGAATAACCAAACTACTAAATTTAAAAACGTAAAATTTACGTATAAAATATTAAAAATTTAGAAAAATATCAGTGTGTGATATTTTAATTTCATTTTTGTGTCTTGATTTTAGTAATATTAATATATATTTTTTATTATCCGCAAATCAGAATATTTTCGAATGGGGAATTTTGAATTTAGTCACGCACTAGACTTTTTACAAGTTTGAAGATATTTACGAAGTCTTGATAATATTCAATTTATATGAAACAAATAACAATGCGTAAACTCTATTTAACGAGGGGTGTTTTATGAATTTACAATAATATTCTGAACTTTTTTTTAACAAATATTGTCAATGAATACAGTTTCATGACTTCCCATGGTAGATAGGTAAAAGAAAATATTCCATTATATAAATATACTCCTAATAGTCAAATCTCAACTCTAGGTTAATAAAATATCGTCCTAAATATGGCACAGATATAAACAATACATTAAATTTAATTTGATATAATATTCAGAAAAGCATACTCTAATATTTTGAATCTTTCGGGTAAACACATGTTAGGCCATGTCTGAATTCTTGAGAATAAGATAATCTGGAGGTAGATGGCTTATTTTAGTAAGCATTTTGCCAAATTGACAGAACTGTTCGTCAATAACATAATACCTGATTCATAAAATATACTAATTTTATGAATATGCCAGCTAAAATAATAACTTTAATCCTTGACAAAATATTTATTGTTCTATTTATGGTATTCAGTAAATAATGAAATAAAATAACTGAGCTATCTGGCATAAACTCTTTTCTAGTTGCACGTTGAACGAAATTCTAAAACTTGCTGGTATTAGAATATGAATAATTAGGCCAATGTGGACAATATTCATTATGCAAAGACTTCTGGTCTTTGCATAATGAATATTGAACGGCCAAGTATGTATTGTAATACGGGTGAAGTAGAGTTATGTAATTCTCTTGGAATTGTTTACCGAACGATAACGGAAATACTCTCAGTTGGAAGTACCAAATAAATAATAATAACAAGATTTTTTCAAATATCTTTAATATTTTACAAACGAACTTAAACTAAAGAAAGTGATCAACGTCATTGGAGCCCCATTTACATTTTAAAAGACCCGTTTAATGATAACTAATTCAAATCTTGAATATATTTGGCGTTAATTTTGTAGAAATTCATTATTCACAATTAAATGAAACTATGTGATGTAGTATTATTTCTACTTTCATTAATTTCTTTATCACGACCTAGGTTTCGTTGTATTACAACATTTTAAGGTGGGATATTAGCAAAGATATTTGCTAATAGCCCACCTGAAGATGTTGTAATACAACGAAACCTAGGTCGTGGTAAAGAAATTAATGAAAGTAGAAATAATACTACATCATATAGTTTCATTTAATTGTGAATAACTAATTCAATTGAGCGTGCGAAAATAACATACTCTTTCTATATATATAACCTAAATATAAAAGTGCGCTATATTCTGGCTTTATAGAGAAGTAAGTTCTTTAATATACCTGATATTAAAAGATATAATAATATTATTTTGCTACGTATTAATTAAGATTCTTATCTCAAGCAGCTTAAAGCAGAGTCATATGTACTCTAGGTGGTGGTATAAATGGGAGAATAGACGAACGGGAATAACATAATTAGAAGTGTTCCATTATTTGCTACGATACTTTAAAAATCAATTTATTTGTTAACTTTTTATGTAATAATATTTTAATTAAATGTTTTACGTATTTATAGTAATGGAATTTAGTACAATAAATGAAAAGAAATTTATAAAGTAGGCACTTTTATTGTCAATAAATAGTGGTCAACTTTAAAAAATATGTAGAATATTAAAAAAGTGTTTTAAAATTAATTCTTATAAAATAAAATATCACTAATATCCCAAACGAATTTATGAAATCTTTAAAATTATACATTTAGATTATTTTTTGTACCAAGCTCGTATATTTTATTATATATTATTTTCTAATTTTTACTAAGTGTGTTTTTATGACTCGCAAAATATTTTTCATGAAAGTACCGTGATCAAAATAGTTCTGAAAATGAGAGCAAAAAGTTTAAATAAAACGTAATTTTTTAGACAGTTAAAAAAATACAAAAACAACTTATCAAGTCCCATCTAAAGGTATGCACAAAAGTGGTGTAGTTAATCTTTAAAGTATCTATTGTTTCGTTTTATGTTCCGATGATAGTAATTTTGCATATATTGTTAAACCAGTATGTAGTGTGGTTATTGAATGAAATATATACATATAGTAAAATACATATATAGGTCGTATATTACTACATTTCTAGTTAAACATATATGAGCCTTTGGGTGGGTCACATATTCTTTTAACAGAAAATCTGAAGAAGTACATCTACCTAAGGACCTGCATATAATTAAATTAATACTACTCTTTTTCTGTTGTCTTTTACGGTCGTCTTTAAATACCATGGAACTTAGTCTTCTCATTAATTTACTTAGTAAGAGGAAATTTTTCCAAGGGCCTTTATAAACCTGTTTTGGAACTTCGACTTTTCGATAGCTAAATTTTCTTTCTCACGATTTTTTATAATCCAGTTTATATAGTGTGCATAAGATTTTAGAGGGTCTTTTATAAATATTTCTCGGAATCTGATCTATCCCTTAGCTAAATGCTCTTTGTTGCAATTTTCACAGTAAATTCTACCTAGTTGTTAATTAAATTCTCTTTGTCTAGCGTGAGTAATATGCCATTGAACCTAATCTGTGCGATAATTTACTTAGTATGAATATGAATATATATATATATATATATATATATATATATATATATATGTTTGAAGTTTTCCTAAGCTTCTTTTGAATATGTGTTAAAAATTCGTCTTTTCCACGATCTTTTATAATACAGTTAGGGTTTAGAAGCTCTTAAATCTGTCTCGGAACTTGGAAACTTGGACTGTCCTTTAGGTAAATGCTCTTTTTCACGGCCTTTACAGTTTCTCTTTACTCAGTGTGAATAAATTAGCATTTTTTTATTACTACTGTAAATAATCCACGGTTTGATACTAGAAGTTAGCTACGGATTTATTTAAATAATTACTTCCATGTGGAACGCGATAACAGCAACTATCGCCATAGTACACATTTGAAGAATCACATTTGCAGAATCAAAATTACAATTGTCGAACTTTCGTTTCAGAAACTCAAAGCGAAGAATTATTATTTGATAAGAAAAGTACATATTTTGCCTAATTTTTTAATAATGAACCGATTGAAAATTATGGATTTAATTCATAAAGCTTACGTTTTTGAGATTTTAGCTTGTAAATATACGGATAAATATAATATGCAGATAAATGTAATACTATTTCAAATTAATGTAATCCATACTATTTCAATTTCCGCCGCAAACAGTTATTTGAGAAAATTGGCTGTGATAAACATATAGACGCGTGAATGGTCTCCTAACCATTCCGTTTTTCCTCTTGAGGTAAGGAACTATAAAAACGAAATTAAACTGGAATTGAAATTCTACACAATATGTATAGATGTAAAAAATAGACACATACTTACCATCTTATCATATGTAATTACAATCTTATCATATTTATTTACCATCTTATCATATGTACTTACTATCTTATCAACTGAACTCCACTATGTCAAAATAGGCACATACTTACCATCTTATCATATCTACTTACCATCTTATCATATTTATTTACCATATGTATCATATGTATTTACTATCTTATCAACTGAACTCGCACTACGGTAGCTCCGAAAAAAACAGAGATTTTATAAGTCAGTACAAACTTGTAGGAACATCATACATTTTTTAAATATGCATCATATTTTTATGCTTGTGAGAGACACGGCAAACGCTATTATCTGCTATATCAGACACACGTTTTGAAAAATTAACGTTTTTAATTTTATTTTATATAGGAATTTATTGAAAAACTATATACCTTCAAGTTTTAAATTTGTAGTATACATTTAGATATTTCAAACATTTAGGGGTACATAGTGTTTTTATTAATCTAAATATTTAAAATGGAAAGATATATAGTGGTCCATTAAATTACGAAATGAAGTAAAATTACAAATGGTAATTTTTCACAACGTCTGTTTGCTATATACTTCTTATCTTTATATCTTTCTTCTTATCTGCTATATCGTCTATTTTCTCTATTTTCCATAACGTCTGTGTAATATAGCAAATAATATCATTTGCTATATCTTTTACAGATGTATAAATATGATGCATATTTAATAAAATTTGTGACTTTCCTACAAGTTTGTGCTGAGTTTAAAAACTTCTATCTTTTCCGTAATTTTAGATTAAGTGGTTTGGAAATAGGTGGGAGGAGCAATATATTTTTTGGGTATTTTTTAATATATTTGTTAATATACAATAACTAAAATTATGTAATTTTCATTTCGTTCCATCTAAACCTTTCAGGCGATACCTCACACTAAAGGTTAAATTTTTAAAAAAATTAAAGTTCTAAATCCACCTTCCGCCCTCTCCCCAAATTTTGAACCTCGGAACGGTTTTTAAGATACGTAACCCTAAAAAGATTTTTTTACAATTTGATGGTATAATATATTAACACATAAATACTCTCTGCTGCTCAAGTTTGCCATATTTTAAAATATAATCATAAATATTTCAACCAAGATAATCGAAAAAAAAGCTAAGAAAATTAAATTATGTTGCCACGAGGGGGAAAAAAGAATTAGCAATGCGAAAATAATGTATTTTTTTCACTATTTCATGATAGTAACAAGATATCTGGATCTGGATAAATTAAACTTGAATACCATTCAAATAATATTTATTATCATAACAGCAAGAAAAACTTCAGTTTGTTTCAGTTGATAAGATAATTTCAACGAACATCAAAATATCTGAAGGCAATTGGAAATAACACGTTTTTCTCATTACTGGAAAAAGTTTTTGATTTATGGGGAAGAAAAACTAGAATATCGCGCTACTGCGTCATAAGGTAGATTTGAATTGATGTTTTTAAAGAGTTTTATAAGTTTTCTAGTGTATCTTATTATAAAAGGTTTATAATATCTATAGTTAGTGTGTTGAGCGAAAGTTATGTTTTCTAGTCGCTTTTGAAAATAGTTTGGAGGATTCTGTTTTAAAATTGCTCAACCGTGACGAAAATAATTTACTCAAATTCATAGTAATTTAAAATTTAATAGTAAATAATAAAAAAACCAATACACAATACACCACTCCCAGAGTATATTTCACTAAAGAAAATAAACACATACATAGCTATTTGATGCAGCCTTAGTTTATTTTTTATTTCATACTCGTTACCAAAATATGTTTTTCGACAATTTATCAAATATAATTTTTTTCAGATCCTTTTTCTGTTACATTCACTTGCTCTCGTCAGTTTTTATATCATTAAATTCAAATTCTGCTTCCTCCTCCATTTTTTATATATTATTTCAAAATAATTGGTATATTTTTCAAATTTTCCTTAAAAATTCCCTTATAATATAAAATTTGTAAGTTCTCTATTCACTGGAAATGTACCGATGTCGTTTCATATAAGTAAACTTCCACGCATAATCTTTGGATGAACCCATTTCGACAACTTTCGGGTGGTATATTTCATTGCTCGAATTAAGATACAAGTAAAGATACCTATATAAATAGGTGCAGTATACATTTGTATAATTACTATGAAACAAACGAGTAGTTAGGTACTTCTTTATCATTATTTTATTGAGGTAATATAAAACAAAAATTGAAATATACAAAAAGAAATATATTTGAATACCTTCTGAATGAATGAACCGAAAGCGATATTTTTTCTAAAAACTCCACCTGAATTTTTTTTATGAGTGCACAAACAAATTGGCAAATGGACAAAAAAAGCAAAGAAAAATTCTTAATGCATTATAAAATTAAATTTTTATCTTTCCAATTGCTTTTCCTACAAATATTTTCAGACAGTTTAATAATCACAGTTTATAGACACGAAAAGTTCACAGTTTTATTATGTTTTTTTTTTATTATATGAGAGGTGTTTTTATTGTAGTCAAGGCAGTAAAACTTTCCAACTAACATTCTATTGATGTGACTTTGTTATTTACTTAACTGTGGTATATTTCAATAATTTTTAGATTTAGTTGTTATTTATCAAAAGGATCTCATACATATCATAATTAAAATATTTTTTACAACTTATTAAGTGTACTCTTTTAAATTTATTCTCAAAGGCCATTCTTGTTTTACGTTTATAATAAATATGAACTTACAAAATTATGTCCATCTATGTATTAGCTTATATAGATCTACTAAATAGCCACTGAGTGTTTTCGTTTGTATTTAACGCTATTTTTTTTCTAGATTATTTTAATTGAATATTCGTTTAGCTAAATATGACAGAAGTGACAATTGAGATTTTTTACATATCATAATTACGGGTGGAAATAGGGTTTTCTAAAATACGTTTAGCAATATTTATTTAAATTACAAATGTACATCATTTGCAAAAATAATATCTGTGATATTATCATTTTTTCCCTGATCAACTCAAAGTCAGTCATTTCATTTTTAAAGCAGCCATTAATTTATCTTCTTTTTTAAATTTGTTTGTATTATTATGGCATTCATCATTTCAAAAAAAGTTGAACATTTTCGTTGGTTTTGAATACTGTATGTGAATTAGCAGAGTACGAAAGTCGTAAAATATTACATTTTGGATCGTACTTGATGAGTATAAAATGGTAAATATTTGAAACAAACATGATACCAGATATGTCAAACCAAAGTTAAGTCAGTGCCAAAATTCGTTGATAATAGCACTACGTTGTTTTCTAAAGTATATGATCATTAATATCTTCAGTTTAATAAACAAAATGTTACAATATATATTTTGATTTATATTGACAGAAAAAAAATTTAAGATGCCAGTATAACTCGCACTATGAGGATTCAGAACGCACTTAGGGACGTATAAATATTTAAGCGTAGCTACTTATCGTACGCATAAGTAAAATATGTCTGTTAAACAATTTAAAAACAATTGTTATTATTTCCTACCGTAAAAAATATATGTATTATCTAGTATATCTTTCACAGACGTAATAAATATAAATATAATAGTACGATGTTATTTTTGTAGTTAATTTACGACATATGAATGGAACCCTATGAAAATTTTACAGCCCCGATTACATATTATAAGTTGGTCGTAAATTAGTAAATTCTACTTATCTGTGAAAATTTCCCCTTTAACGTCATTACATATACCAGTATTATAAATACTAATATATGATATACGAATACAAATTAAATATTCAAAAGTAGCGCAATAGATGATATGAAGTGGAGAGGAGATATAACTCTAACAAAAACAACTAATAATTAGTCTTGTGTGTTTAAAGTATTACATATATCCTTAAAGATATCCATTATAATTTTAACGTTGACATACGCGCAAAAGACACGGTCAAACATCACGATATTACCAGTATTCTGTTTTGCCATTCAGCTCTGTTAAACTAATTATCGGCCAATTTATAATTAGACTCTGGTGTCGAAAATATCGCATTTATACTTAAAAAAATCGTCCGAATTGTAATATTTACATAAGAGCAAACAGGCACCGTCAAGGATCACTATATTCTAAGTATTATGTTTTTTGTTATTTGGCTACAGAGACCTAATTATCGACCAATTGAGGGTTAGACTAGTGCGCCGAAAATGTTACATATATCCATAAAGATTTCCATTATAAATGTAACGATAATTTCCGGGAAAACAGACATAATTAAGCATCATGATATTAGGAGCATTCTGTTTTTAAAATTAAGCTACAGAAACCTAATTATTGGCCAATTTATAGTTATACTCGTGTGTCGAAAATATCACATATACACTTAGAGATATCCATTAGATTCATAAAGTTGATATTAAGTTAAAATAAAATTTATGTATATATACTGTCGTGTCAAGCCAAGCTATGTAATATTCTATCAAATAGAAGCTGACTCACGAGGCTTAGTTTCTTCTGTTACAGAGAATAATATAACATACGAGTATTCGCTGAACAAATTACGATCGACTCGAGTTCCTTACTTGGATTCTGGGTCGAGTTTCTCAGTAATAAAACTTCTTACTAGTGTTTTATGTAAAATAATAAAAATGTAGTATACATAATTAAATATATGGTATTATGGTTTGATTCTGAGTAAGTGGATGGAATTACTAGTTTTTTTTAATAAAAAAAGATAATATCAATGGAAAGTAAGGTTAACAATAATTTTCAGCGACAAGATATATTATTTTTTAAAATTTGTAATCAACCATTTTTGCACAATTCACTGTTAATTAGATATTAAAGCAGTTAAATGTGCACAAATATTTAATAAAAAATTCTTTTTGGCGAATTCTAGCTAAGTAGCAGTTGAAAAATTATTTTGAAAATTTACGTGCGCTATTATCCAGGAGATTGTTATAAAATATATATTTTTTATAATTTTAGCAAGACACAAGATTTTCTCAAATTATCTTCGAAATGTTTATGGTATCGTATCTCAAAAAAAGAAATACAACAGTTATAAGATCCCTTAGGTTTGCATTTCTGTCACAGCCGGTCTCGAATTTTTTTACAAATAGAAAATATAACTTGGCGTAATAAATCCGCATATATCGCAATAAATGATACTAACCATATTTACATAGGGATTTATGTGAAGCAAATTGAATATTCCAATAAATTAACTTCTTCAACTTTATTATTAAGAACCATTTGAAAGAACAAGTTGGAAGATTCCAAATCAATTTTTGTTTCAGAATTTTAAGTTAGGTAAAAAAACACAAAATTGCTGTAGTCAAAATTATGAAAAAAAGGAATGTACTTATAGTTATGGTATATACAGACGAAGTAGTGTGCATTAGCTGTTATGTTGATAAACGTGTTTTTGTAGATATTTCAAGAACAACCGGCACCATGAAGAAAATACGAGGAACTGTTTTGTGGAAAAAAGAATGACATTATATTCCTATTTGAAATATTTTGAAGTAAACCCTATATTTTCAGAGTAATTGTGCTGACGAGTTCATTTCAGTCAAACAAGTTATATGTGCGTACATTTTGCGGCGATGGATTGAGTGTTAGTTTTATTAAGATTCTTTGTTTTCCTACTACTTTGTAATGTCCTGTACCCCAATCGTAATTGCATCAGGTTGTGATCTGTTTATTATAAGCCAGATTAAATATTTTATAATGTGTCATCGTTTTGTATTGTAAAATTAGCCATTTCTTCGTTATTGAAACGTATAGAAGCATAAATATAATAATATTTTTAAACTATTTTTCCTAACTATATGAAAATTGACAAGTAAATATGTCATCTTCATTCTCTTATAAATTTAATGTAGTACTCTTAAATGACAGCCTTTATTAAAGGAGAATATGACGGGTGAATTACAAAACTTTAATGCATGCTGTGCACTGTGTAATAGACACATCATAATAAAAAGGACCAAAGAACGATTGCAAATGTAACATTAATGCAAATCAGGCATTGATAAAATATATGAAATCAGTAACGACAACAAACATGACTGTAATGAAGTCCATTGTATAAGCTATAGAAATCACAGCCGAATTCAAAGCTAAATATATGTGTACTCAATGTTCAGAGCAAAAATCACGTAAAAAGCGAAGGAATACCGATCAGCAACGGAAAACAGACCTATCCATTTATGAATGTAAAAGAAGTAGTTCCGCAAACACCTCGTAAGCGCTATTCAAATATTCGAACGGAATTGATTCGGTCCGCTTTCGCTGGCTTACATTACATTCTCGTTTGATAGTATATTTCGAGAAAACCATTTCATTTCCAGTCACGTAAAAAAGACGTGAGCATTGATTAGAAAATGTCAGTGAGAATAATTTTTCATATATTTCCATTTTTGCTACAATATTGTACATGAGTCCACGTTATGAAAAGGCTATCGTAATTATTTGTACCACAAAGCTATACTGATTAGCTTTAGTTGAGTACTTTGTGTTTAGCGCATTTAATTATGAACACTAATGGTGGAATTGCATCTTATGAAATTATTGTTTGCATACATTGTGAAATAATTGTATAAAATTAAGATAAATAACTGTACAAAATTACTGCCATAAATATGGTCGTAAACAAGTCATAATACGCTCAGGAAGGTCTTGACTCTCCTCTTTTATGTTACTTCACTTTATATATTTTGAACAAAAATTAACGTGAGAAAGTTTCTTGTCTGAATCCTTTTATCTTTTAGTCTGGAATGAGTTCAAATTTAAATTTTAGGCATTTATCATTTGTGATCTTAAATAATGAAGTCGCCAATTGTTATTATTGGCTAACATAAAGATTTTTTCAATCATCGATTGCTGGTTCCCACAGCGAACTGTCCTTTAACGTAAGTAGTGTTGTGAGCAAATTATGCTCAATGCATGCAAATATTCAACAGTAAGCTAGAGCTAAGTGCTGTGTGGATGTTTATTTCGTGTATCGGTAGGATTATTTCTAGATGGAGTAAATAAGGCATCGATTTGAGAATAAAATTCGACTCAATCCTGAATTTTCACGGGAAAGAACACAATGTTGATTTAGCGTATAAATTAGTCACAAGACTAAAACTTGTGTTGTGTAATACTAGGGATTTTGCATGCATTTCTTCTATTTATTCATTAAAAAAACCCCTTGATGCACAGTAAGTTCCCAAGCGGTTCAGTTATTTGGCGCACTCGAGGGATCAAATACCATATGAGGATTGAATACGACCCAAATACGTTCCATTGATATTTATAATATATGAGACTAGTATGATTACTTTTTTTTGGCCTAAGTAGTTTAGGAAAATTTGTTATTGAAAAAAAAATTGAGAAAATTTATAGTGTACTCTAATAAGGGTCAAAACACTTTTATTATCCGATGGGAAACAAAGACTGAGAGGTTGAGGTCAGACAATTAATTTGAAAAAATTACCAATTCAATTGGTTGAGATTAGGTTAGGGTATACTGGTATGGGTTGGATTCGATTAGGTTTGGTTTTGCTGCGTTGACCTAGGTTAGTTAAGATTGGGTTAGTTTAAGATGTGTTAAATAAGATTAAGTTAGATTGAGTTAAGTTGTATTAAGCTGCATTAGGTCATGTCAGGTTGGATTATATTGGATCAAATTATATTAGGTTATGTTGATTGATGTTGGGCTATATCAGATTATGTTTGATTAAGTTGGGTTAGGATGTATTAGTCTGGTTTTCGTCGGGTCAATTTACGTAATTCAGACTATGTGGCAATTTATTAGATTGGGCTAGCTTGGATTATATTATGCTGTGTTAGATTAGACTGGGTGATGCTGTATTAAGTTGGGTTAGATAAGATAGATTAGGTTTTGTCGGGTAGGTTATATTAAATTAGGTTAGATTATCGTGTTAGGTTAGTTTTACATTCTTGTCGAGCATAGTATCTGTTTCAAACATAATACTTTTATCGAGTATTAATATTATTGTTCCCTACAAAATACATATTTTCGTGGGGTAGAGTTTGTATCAAAACTTCCCCACCTTCTTCTTCCCTCCCGACCTCGCACTGAACTCTGACAGCACAATTAAAAATTTCTACCGTTACTTTTATTTTGATCAAGGGCGAATGAGGTGGAGACATTATTACTTGAGAAATACTTAATCGCAATATAAATCTGTTTTCTTTATTGCTCACGCGGGAAAGTTTTATTTGATTTCATTAAAGTTTAACTGGAAAACGATTGCTCCCTTCGGCACCTTTTTCCTACAAGGGAAGTATAGTATATATCTTAAACAAATCAAAATGATTAACTTAAAAATTTCCATTCTTATATAATCACATTTCTTTCGACTTGTTTTTTATTTGATGTAACAATGAAAGAGCGTGAGTGAAAGTTCGGCAAAAAATGTACAGCACTATTGGTGACAGGACTATAAAAAGAAAGTTAAGCTTTTATACCTTAGAGATAGAAATGTCAACAAAAGTTAAGCACTTTAGTTTAGCACAGTTAATGAAAAACTTTTTAGGTTTTTCACTGACGTGGAAAAGGTTTTTTAAATGTACGTGCATCAAATTTGTTTAGATTTATTATTTGTAAGCATTGTGTATAAATATCTTTATTTACTTAATTTATCATACTAACGTCTGTATAATATTAAGTCTGCAGACTGTAAAATATTATAAGTAAACAAAAGATGCAATGGATACAAAAACTCGAATTTTTCAAATGATGGCTGCAACTTTATTTTTTTAGAAATAGAACAATAAATTGTATAAAAGCCACTAATGAAATATTTGAGAATATTTCCAACTTCCAAAGTTTGTATATAAAAGATAAACAATTTCATTCACAGAGTTTGTTATAAGAAATGTGAAATCAAAAGAAGAATTTTGAAAGTTGATAAAAACAAAAAAAATCGCAAATAGAGCAATTCTTATACTTCCTTGTCAATAAAGATTTCATTGTCAATATTTAAGACTTTAATTAGTTTTTCTTACCCGATAATTTTTAGAATCGTTAGAAAGATTAGTGATTTCTATAGAAAAGAATTATATTAAACAATGTGTGTATTCACATTTTATTAAGCTTCTCTCATAACTAAACTCAAAATGAAAATTAGATTTTTGGCACATTATGTCTTCTGCTGGCCAACTATTTTTACAATTATGCCAATAATCAATTTCAACTTTCTAAAAATATCCACGAGTAAAGATCAACCAACAGGAGCCGAAGTTATTCCATTTTTTTAATTTCATAAAGAAAAATAAAAAATAACGAAGAGAGAGAATAATAAAAGGTTATATAATACTTGGGAGATAATTTTTGTTAAGGTCGTTGTCAAATATTTATTATATAGTAAGTAAATCACTTATATACACACATATAAATATCAACAACATTATAATTTTTATATAAGTATTATAAATAATATTCGTATATAATTATAAATAGAATGAGTAAGGTTTACATCCTATTACATTAACAATAACCATTAGAGTACATTGAGTTTACGAGTATTTGTTTATAATTTAGTTATAATTTATTCATTCAAAATAAAGGCGTTTCAGTTCAAACGCATGAGTTTTCTCATGGGTTTTTTAATTTTTTAAACGAGCTAATATAATCGTTGACAACTGGTTGACTACCACTGTATTATTAAGATTCCTATTTTAAACATAGTGCACTCACTATCGTTGTTTATAGTTAGAGACCTTATTATGGCGTTCTAATGGACTAATGTAAAATAATCGATATTAATTTAAAATGGATGACATAATTTCATCCCCTATCAAACATCACAATATTTTCAGTTTCCTATTTTTCATTCGTTAATTTTACCAAAGGCGATCCCTTCTCAGAAAAATGGAAGGCACGTTCTGTTAAGCAGAAGAAGTCACGTTCGTTGTCTTTTTAGAGTGAAATAAATTTGTCGTTGTTTGTGAAAGACTAGCTTAAAAGAACTGGATGGATCAACGAAAATAAAAATAGCATTATTACATAAATTGAAAGCATAAAGAATTGGTATCTGTATACTAAACCTTTTTTGTAAAATATCGTTTATTTTAAAAATGAAAACTGAAACAAAAAGGATAACTTTAATAATATATAGAACTTTTGACATTTGACTTGTTTAAAAATCTCTTTCCACGTGTTTCATCACATAAATGCATTTAAAAGAACTTTCATTGCATTTGCAAACATTTAAGTCTACGTAGTATTTCTGTTAAACTATATTCAATTTTCTAATTCATACAACGTTACTACATCTTTTATAAACACCAATGATTTTTTCACTTATTTAACCCATTTGTGTGGAACTTCTATAAACTTTTACAGACCCAACTACATTTCATGAGTTGATCGAATATTACTTTTAAACAAGTTGAGCCTAACTAGGCTTGTCATAATTTTGTTTTAATATTGTCATTTACATATATATATATATATATATATATATATATATATATATATATACATATAAATATATATATATATGTGTATGTATGTGTGTATAAATAAACATTGTGAGTATTTTTAATGGGAAAATTACCGATTTGAAGCCTAATATTTTCTATATGGGTCCCTTTATCGAAAAACTGTTCAGACAATAGACAGAGAGATAGGTATAGCCTAACTGTTATGTAAGGTTCTTAGTTTAGTTTCCGAAACTCAAAAATGACAGTTATATTGAAGGCTATGTTGCTATACTGAAAGCGGATCAATCATGTATCCTACACGCATGCAAAGAAAAACATGTAACAATAGCGTCAGTAGTCGGTTTTTACAAAAATGTAATATTTTTTTGTACATATCTAAGCCAAACAAAACCGTTTTTTTATTGCCAACTTTACACTCTACGAAAAAAATGGGTGGCTCTATTGGAGTACACCAAAAATCTTTTTAAAATAACATAAATAGAGCCTTAGTGCCATCGATAAACTTTGTGGAACTTGATGCTATCACGTAAAGACATAACCGATTACTTTTTCTGCTCTCTTAACGCTACAGCCAATGTTAAAGCCATTGTAATTTACTAAATAAATATTGATATTAATCAAAAACACAAAACTTTTGAAGAAAGTTTCTTACTGTTATGGGTTTGTTTGTGAGCAGAAACTCTGCCGTTAAACACAATTAAATGAAACTACGTGATGTAGTACTATTTCTACTTTCTTTAATTTCTTTTGTGAATAATGAATTTCTACAAAATTAACGCCAAATATATTCAATATCTGCCGTTGAACTCCGGTTTCCAAACCCAGAGTATCGATGCTGCAGGGGTACGGTTAGACTTGAGGATCTCTATACCTGTTAGACTTGAGGATCTGCTCTTTTTAAATTAAAATTGTAGGCTTCAAGCAGAGATTTTGTTATTAAATTACGGTTTTAAACCCTATGTAGTAGCTATACTGCTTGCCCGAATTGTGACAATTGAAGATCTGCGGTTTTTAAATTAGTATGGACAATCTTAAACATAGATTCCGTCGTTCAGTTCCGGATTCCAACTTTTCAGTTTTGATGCTGCACGGGTACTGTCTGCCTAAGCTGCGAGACGTGAGGATTAGCTGTTTCTAAATTATAATTGTAAATCACAAGCATGGAAACCGTCATTGGACTGCAGATCCCATTTCCTTGTTCATCATACTATAGGGTCTAAACCGTGCACGGGTTAAAACGGATCTCAAGCCGAGACTCAGTTTTCGAACCCTGGATTACAACTTCTCGGTCTTGACTCTGTAATAAGCAGAAAACACTGTTTGAATCGTGTGACTTGAGTATCTACCTTTTTTAAATTAATATTATGAGCCTTAAGTAAAGACTTTTTTATTGAACTTTGGATTCTTTTGCCTTAAGTAACAGTACAGATGCCATGATCGTGTTTGGATAGCATGGGCGTTTGGATCAAGGTCTAAGCATAATCTAATAATAAAAACTACTTGCTTAAGTTGTAAATCTCTCAGGTTTCGCGACGAGGTTTCGAGAGACAACAGCAAAATACATTACAGTACAGGGTAGAGTGATAGATTTGGAAGATAATGACAGAAATTCCTCACTGATTTGAAGTAAACAAGTTGGGATTCGTGTTAGTTATGTACGTGTGTATATATTTACGTTCGTTAACGTAAGTAAGAAATTGACAAAATAAAGAGGTACGTAAAAATATACAAGTACAGCAAGGGCACTAAGCAAAGCATAGACAAATGCAAATAGTGACAAAACCTTAATAAGCAGGTAGATAGCCAAGTGCACTATAGCTCTCATCTGTGTATTCATGGGCGTGCATATATGTTAGATAGATGAGAAGTGTTGACTTGGCTTCGATTCCAATAATCTCTTGCAATGACAGTATTTTGTACATTTATTTATGTTCGGAAACGATATTATGCCGTAAAAGTTTCAATAAGTATTGTATATTTATTATTTTATTCTTTAAATGCGCATCTTATTCGGCTTATCGGCTTCTTATTTAAATTCATTAACTTTTTTGGTAAAAAAGTTTTATTCTTTTTGTTTTCGTCTTAATTTTTTATTCCTCTGGTTTTCATCGCAATTTTCTGTTCCCTAAAATTTCTATTAGTGCATTTTTATAAGTTATTTTTTTTAAATATTATTTTTGTTTTATCACTGAATGTACACATATATTAAGTCCGGGAAAGTTTTATTTATTCAACCCGCCTGCAGATGAAACAAATGCATGCAATTAAAATTCATCTTTTTCACAATACCATTGTGCTTTGCAATAATTTCAAATAGATTTTAAAGAAAAATTTCATCCAAGTCGAAAATACGACTATTAGAATTGTCGTAAATTCCATTAAATAATTTGTTTGTACCAAATTATTTTATTTATTTATTGAATTTCTTCGTCACTATAAGAGCAATTTCTTCTAGTAAACTTTAGTTAACTAAGTTAACAATCGATACCTAGGTATTATAAAAGGCTGCTGCTTTTATATATTTAAATAAAACCATAAAATATTTATACAAAAATCGATATTTGCAAGAAAGAATGGTTTAAATTTTAACTGGCAAATAAAAAAAAGGAAGAACTACGTACGAAAGAAATAAAATAAAAACATAAATAAAATAGAACTTCACATATAAAATGCTTGACAACCAAATATAAATTTAGAGCTCCTGTAACTTTATCATAGCATCTATAAAAATGGAAATAAATTTAATAGTGAAATAGATGGGACTAAATCTAAGGACTTTTAACAATACCACATTTTTCTATTTTACCTCTCACTTCTCTTATGCTAATTTTAGTATCCTTTATATGTTTTAATAAAGTAAAATGATACGCTTTCTCATTATGAATAAAAATTTACTTTTGCCTCGCCTGGCTAAATAATTAATTTTTATCTTGTGTACTTTTTATTTAAACGTATTTATATTTCTATCCATTAAGTGTTCCAAAAACAAAACAAATAGTCAAATGAGTTAAAATGAAAAACTATATTTCGATTAATTTTTAAATTAAAAAGAAAGTCATTATAACAGGACCAAAATCAAAAATCATCTACGCATGTAAAAGAAGAAACTAACTGACTGACATGACAATGCACAACCCAAAATTTTGGCTTCAGATGCATTTTGCAGAGAATTTCTTTTATATAATGTAGGCACCCGTTGTGCAAAAATATTTCGAAATTTAAAACTTAAAGAGTTAAATGGGGATTCAGAATTTAAAAAATTAGATGACCCGAAATCCAAAACTTTGTAGTTTCTCTCCAAAGTTCTCGTTTTTTGGAAATCAACGGCTGAGTGAAATAAATTTTCAAAATCTGTATGGAATATGTATTATATTAGATGGTTCTATCCATTCACGACTTTGTGAATTTGTTCTACCAACTGATTGAAATGAAGGCATATGCACTTAGAGAAATATGAAGCAGATGCAGAAATATCAACTTTCATCATTTTCAAGCCTTTTTTATTCTTAGACCTGGAGGTCTAAGACGGAGAAGAGTTTCACTAAAAAGCTTTTCTGAATATACATTACTTTTAGAAGCTTATAAATATAGTGTAGCAACTTTGAGCAAAGGTTGGCAGAATTTTGATTTATTTTCAGCCCACCAGTTAAATGGATTCTTGTTTCTTTTCAAAGGTGTTCGTTACAGTCAAAGACTTCCGTCGTCATTTGTAATTTTTTTAAAAACTCATAGTGTTCTCAGAATGGTGTATGCGTTGTCAAGCTCTTATTATCTATGGTTCCCGTTCATTTGATGTGTACGTGAAATGTGCGCTTTCATTATTACTGTTGTCATAAGCTGAAATTAAATCTTCTAACAGAATGTACTGCTAAGCTCTTTCTCTTTGCAGTTGGGCAGATAATAAAATCATTTAAAACCTGGGTTCTAAAAGTGTTGCTCACAGGGTAGTTTTTACTGCCACCAAGATGTGTAAAACGTTGCTTTAACTCTTGTTGCATTTTGAGTGCCGTAAACTTCAATTAAAAGGGTACGATTTGGTAGGAGTAGTTAGGAGAAGCTAGCGATATTCATAATTTCCATAAGACTTTTATAATTGTAATGCTTAGTCTACAAGCTCCTATTGTGCTTCAATTAGATTTGAGTTATTTCTCGTATCGATAATATACAGAGAAATAGGGCGTTTTTATTCCACAAGCCTGTCTAACCTGTGAAAAGTAAAATTCAAACTTTTTGTTGCATCTCATACTAACTTGTGCCTCGCTATCCCTAATTCTTCTTTCTATTCCTTTGAATAATTCTTGTGCAGTGCCAGAATGAGTTAGGATTCTCCTTCCCACGGAAATTGTTTCCTCGGTTTCAAGTTGAATCTACCGAGAATCTTTGACTATTAAATGCAGTGTATTTATGAAATAACACGAAGGGTTCATTTCATGGTCACTAAAATCATTAGTAATACTGAGCCTGTTATCATGAAAAAATGGTGTGAATCTTGTTAATAATAACTCCAATAGACTAGATGTTTCCCGCATAGTTCTCTCTATATTTACCCTGGATATTTTCCCTCAAAATGTTTTAAGTTTACTGCAGCATATATTGTCTTATAGTTATGATCAAGCCAGTGATTATTTTCTCTGAAAAGTACGGCCTAGTTGGTACATAATATCTCTTAGAGTCTTCGAAAATCAAACCTTTTAACTACATTCACTTATTATTTTTCTATTGCGATCATCTCGGCATTCAAATTATGATGTATGCTAAATTATTTATTACTACTATAATTATTAATTACTACCACTAGAGATTAACTGACAGTTTGTCACGAAAGTTCAAACTGATACTAAAATTTTAATTATTTCATCAATTTTCGTGCTTTCATAATTCAATTTTTCGATTGTTTGATGTGCGATTTTATATTTTGAATTTCTTTTGTTGAATGGGCTTAACCAACGAGCTCAAGAACTAGAAGTATCCCTGAGAATCAATAACATTTATATCGCACTGATATCAGAAACTCACTTTTCACAAATAAACTACATTAAAATGAAAGAATATGGCGTCTGCTATACTACTTGTCCTGGCGAACGTGCCAGTGGGGGACAGTTTAATTAATAAAACAATATATACAAAATGTCTAATGAGAAGAAGTAAAAGAGCTATACATTCAGGCAATATTCTTACGGTTACCTAATGGAGCAAGTACAACCTAATGGAGCTGATAGAAACATTGATGCTACGTCACATTACATTTGGAAAAGTTAGTAAGTCAACATATTAAAAAAAAACTTGGTTGAAACAAAATGCTGATTTTTATCATCATGCTCTCCAATATATTGACCTATAGACAGCAGTATGAATTTGTTGCCGTCTATATTGACCTATGGACAGCAATAATTTCAAATCTGATTGACGTGACTTGACCCCACTTGACTTCCTTCATCTCATGTGAAATTACATCGAAAATGAAAGTTTAGGTGATATAACATCCGATGATGCTCCTATCCTATGGACGTTTAGTGCAACGATAATAAAAAAAAACGGGCAGGCTGTATCAGGGACGCAGCCGCAGTGGAGTACTTTAAACGTCTTGAGCGTACTAGAGAGTGTATAAAATAGTAAGTCTAACAAGTTTTCCGTGGAGACGAACAAGTTCCGCCGAAGACGACGTGGGTCGTCGAGGACTGGAATCTCTTTCCCTTGCTACCCGAGCAGTTTTCAAATTTTTGCAAAAAACGACACTTTTTTAAATTTTACAACTTTCAATGGTCACAAGTATGAGTTTTATGTATCACGCCTATTATAACGTCATGAGTTCTGTCAAATGTGATAACTGACGCTCGAATCTATCAATAAACTGCTGAATAATTACTAATTAAACATAGCAATATACTGTACGAGACAGAAGCGCCATTTACGCTAGCATCATTACATTACCGAGTAATGGCTTCTATCTTCTAAATTATGTTACTAAAATAATGGCGATAAGTGCTATACTTCCAAAGTTATAAGCAATCTTGCTATTAGATATTTCGTTATATATGATTTTTGCAATTAGTCCCTATGACTGAAATGAAAAACGTTTCACGTCAAAAGAAAAGAAAATATTGCAAATAAGTACATTGATTGGGAAATATTCAGAAATAACTTTGATAACCTAACCGATTTAAAAATAAGATTCAGTACTATTGGTGATCTAGGGCAAAAGACACAGAAACGAATCAAATTCTTAAGTCTGGCAGCTGGTAAGGATTCATCCACGCGAGAGAAAAACAAGAATAAGAAATCAATTATCCTACCAAATTCAGAGGAAATTAAAAAGCAAAATGAAAGAATAGGTTAATAAATCATGTTTATCAAGTGAGCAATCTTGTCAATAGATTAAATAAAATTGCGAAAATAATTACATCGACATTTACCTGGATGGGCGGGGTGCCGAAGCAAGCAAAGACTATTCATTGTGAAAAGAGACTCACAGTTTCTAACGACATGTTTATGTACCTATTATCAAGAATACACAAAGTCAGCCAGCGGATTAGAAGAAATAAAGAGGAAGCTGATTTTTTTTCTTAGAATCTGAAATTTGTATTGCAAGCCCATAATATTCAAAAGAGTATTGATGCAATTCAAACTTTATGAATTAAAATCACAAATAAGCTTAGCTTATCTGAAAACTGAACTCTCGTACAGAAAATCTACACAAAAATTATTTGAAAATGAAAATCAATTACATTGTTCGATTTTAACTTATTAATGATATTTAAGATTGTTACGAGCGTATCCAATAAAAAATGTTTTCGAAAAAAAATATTGAAATCAAAGCAAAGCCAGTTTTGATACCGTACTTGGGTAAAAATATCCTCCTGATCAGACTAAACATTACTGCTTGACGACATATAACTACATGCCTTCCATTATCTTGGCTTGTTCATCTCATTTCATATATCTGAACGTGAAAAGCGATCTATTAATTTTATTGCTTACTAGCTTATGTGAATATAAGTCAAACGGATTCAAGTTCCATGAGTTTACTCCCTGCTAAGGAATAGCTTTCATCACCAGTTTTTGAAACCATCATTAGAACGTGGTCAGCATTTATGACCAAAGGACTCATCACACGAGTCAAATTAGCCCAAAGTCAAGGAGGTTTTTTTTCAAGTCAAGAAGATTCCCTGCTAACATCTGCTGTCTCTCGTAAAGATACCGGCCACCACTCGTAATCAAAGGAATCATCAGAACAAGTGAAATTAGTCCAAATACGATGAATATACTTTTTGCAATTAAGAAGTTCCTGTTCTTACTTTTCGACTACCACTTTGCCCACAAGGCTCGTAGAAGATATATCAACGGAGTTTAAACTCAATGAAACCATTAGGCAGCACTGTACATGTGATGCATCTACTCTTCGCTATTGAGAAGTTGTTGTCACTGCCTTCCGACTCTATTGCTAGGCACTATTTATGATCAATAGCTCAGTAAAGATATGTTAAATAAATCCTAAATTGATGAATCTACTTCTTACTTGGAGAATTCTGTCATAACTCTCCAGCCTCATTGTCAGATCCTAACCACCATCTGTGACTAAATTATTTATGAAGACATCGGCTTAAACTCGGTAGCAATTTTCACAAAGAGCCTAGTGCTCTTATTGAAAATTTCGTTACGATATATTAGAATTAATTATCAAATCCTGACCATGCCCAGGACCTCTTTTCAAGCAGAAAAAGAATAATGAAAATTGCTCCACGCATCTACCGAGTTACAGCTGTACATAAATGAAAAAAAATGCATGTACATTGAATTGTGAAACTCCTCATTTTTCTAAGTTAGTTAAGAAACATACGTAAATAGAGGAATAGATATCACTAACAAGCTATTTACCCTGTTTGCGCAACATCCAGTCTTATCAATTAATCCCTGTTCATCGAACCGAGAAAAAACGTTTCTTATGAACTATTTTATCATTGTTCTCTCTTATTCTAGTTTGAAAATAAACTTTAACTCTACGGAATATTTGAGACGAATACTTTTCACAATTAAATGAAACTACGAGATGTAGTATTATTTCTACTTTCTTTAATTTCTTTACCACGACCTAGGTTTCGTTGTATTACAACAACTTCAGGTGGGATATTAGCAAAGATCTTTGCTAATATCCCACCTGAAGATGTTTTAATACAACGAAACCTAGGTCGTGGTAAAGAAATTAAAGAAAGTAGAAATAATACTACATCACGTAGTTTCATTTAATTGTGAATAATGAATTTATACAAAATTAACGCCAAATATATTCAATACGAATACTTTTGTTGATTTATTACGTTATTCAATTTTCCATGCATTTTTCCTACATTTTTCCAATATCTTTACTCACCAGTATTTGGTTTAAATTTATATTTCAATATATAGCTCTAAAAAAAGCGAAGCAAAAAACATGTTACACTATCTAAATCCCTTGTCAATTGGCAGTGATTAGGTTAATTAATACAATTTCCCTGTTAACTTTTGGCCTTTAAAAATACTTGTTCACGTACATCCTTATAAAAATTACTCAAAATATAGAGTTTGACATGAAAAAGTTACAAACAAATACTGACAAATACTTTCAGCTTACTTCTTTTATAACACTGCTAGAAAAAAATGGTAGAACGATTTGTTTTCTATTTCCTGGATATATAATATTTGGTAATAATTTGTATAATAAAAATTGGTTAAATAACGTAAATTGCTTAGATGACGTAAAAACGGGCATAAAAGGTTCATTTATTTGTAACTATAATGTTTACACCTAAATCCCAATATTTTTACCTCCAAAGCAATATATTACATTTGACCGGACTAGTAAGTAAAGTACATCAATATGTTGAAGTAGATTGAAGATATAAACGGAAAATGAATACACACACGTATATGCACACATACGCACACACGCACGCGCACGCGCGCACGCACACACATACATACCCATAGACATATATATATATATATATATATATATATATATATATATATATATATATATATATATATATATATACCGGAATATTTTCCAATCAGTGACCAAAATTGACAAGGATATTTCAAACCTCAAATTTTATGAAAAACATTTGCATTCATTCTGCTCTGATGGAAACAATTTGAAACATTGCTTTAATTTGAAGAAACATGGAACGGATGCCTACACTATCGAAGCCATTTTTCCGAGAACTTGAGAAATTTGTTTGTTCGTCTGTTTTAAGGTCAAATATCCGACCCCTTGACCTTGAATCTACGAATCTATGATCTTTTTTTGAGCAATCTTCAATACAGTCATAATCCATTTTATTTTTTTAAGTGTAAATCAGTAACTTCATTAAGGCGTATTCAATAAATTGGGAATAGTAACTTTTTTACAATAACTAAAAACTTATGTACCGAATTCGACTTCTGTTTACGTATTTAAATCCTTGTTAAAAGTGACACCCATTATTATACACTACTCTAATTTGCACGTTTTCTTATGACTTTGTAAATTTTCATATCCGTCTTCCACCATAAAATTTAAACTTAATGAAGTTACTTGTAAAATATTCTGGTCGGACAGACATTTTTTGCGGTCTGAACAGACATAGTATTCCAATACTTTCTAAGCGCCCGTCGCTGACTAATTTAATTTACGTCTCTGTCCCAGACCCGATGTTAATGAACCTAACCTTCACCATTAAGGTGTTCCTTTCATTATCTGCCAGCTCTAGCAACAGACCTTTGCTACTACGACTTATAATCTAAGAACTTATCAAGACGAATCAAACGAGCCTAAACACGATTAATATACTCCTCGTTATTGAGTACTTCCTATCTCCTTCTTCCCTCCCACTCATCCCGCTCATCTCAACCCACCATTTCCATCATAAAACCTTGACTGACATTTATAACTAAAGAACTCATCAAGTAAAGTCAAACGAGCCCAGTTTGGGCTTGTTGAATTTATTTCTCCATTAAGAAATTCCATCATCGTATTTTATCTCCATCATCCGATTCTAGGCACTACTAGTGACTAAAAGACTGGTCAGGAAATATCAAACGAGTACAAAAATGTAATCGATTCAATCTTTATAATTGAGAAGTTCCTGTCACCAAATTTCAGCCCGTACATTAGACCTTGGATACCATTTGAAATCAAAAGATTCGTCAAAACGAAGTAAAGGAGCCCAAACTAAATGAATATATTTTTCACCATTGAGGAATTCCTGTCACCACCTGCCGGCTACATCATTAAACCTAGTATATAATTTATGACCAAAGGACCCATCAAGATAAATTAAACCAGCCTAAAATTGATGCTAAAACCAAAATAAACCAAAGTAACCGAAATACTCGTCAAGAATAGTCAAACGAGTGAAAATATGATAAATGAACTCCTCGACATTAAGGAGTTGTTGCCACCACCTTCCACCTCCGTCGCCAGAATCACTATTTATGACTAAAGGCTTGGTTAAGCCAATCTAATGAGCCCAAACTCAATGAATCCACTTTTCACCTTTGAGGAGTCCATCATCAATTCTAGCCATATTTACATCAGACTCTCCCAAAATGATTTCGTTTGAAAAAAATTGTTCAACGCGTCTCTGATTTACAGCTAAATTAAAAAAAAATACTTGCCCATCAAAATGAAAACCTCCTCCTTTAAATAATACTCTTCGTACCTCCGGCATCTCTCGACCAATATAGATGATCCTTTTTTTATTTGAAAGGATATAGTCCCAGTTTAAGCCAATGAAAGTTTTGTTACAATCTGATTATGGAAATTGAAATTGTACTACAGAATTTACCAAAAATTGACGGCCAAAATATCATAATTCAGTTTGAACGATATATGTTCAACAATTTGTTTGATCCTTGTTTTTATTTGGAAAGGTATCCACCAGTTTCATTCTATGAAAATGTAGTTGGAATCTGAAAATGAAAATTGAATATATACCCTAGAATTTCTCAACATTAATCAGCATGGATGCCGCAATCGAGCTTCGATGACATAGGTCTAATTATAATCTAAAAATATATGACTAAAGGTATCATAAATCTGCTCTTAAGCAAAATCAAAGTAATATGATGGAGTCGGAAGTTGGTGACGGCAACTCTTCACTAATGAGCAGTAAACTCATCGAGTTTGGATTCGTTTATTTATCTTTACACAGTAAAGAAGTAATAGTATAAGTTGTTAGGTAAATATATACGAGTACGCACAATATTAAATTTGCTAAATACTACTGCAACTAGAGAATTTTAGAGTCGGTACCAAGTGAAATGAAAACAAACCTTCGTTGTTTTATGAAAATTAATAATATTTTTGCGTGTTCACTCATATTTTATTTACGTATTAAATTATTTCAATACTAGCTATGTCCCACAGTTTCACTAGCGTGAAATTCGAAATAAAATATTTTTTTCTCTCTCACATATTGCTCTAAGCTCTAAGCTATTACCATATCAAATTTTATTAAAATCCGCCTCATATATTTTGCGTGATTGGCGCCTAAATTAACATATGGACAGAAAAATTCTAGAAAAAGGTTTTTCTTCTTCTATTACCATTCTATACGCTGAATTTATCACTTTTTTTAAAATATTCTCCATGTACAGAATTTACTCTGTTATTGATTTATTATACATATGGATTACTTTTTATTATAGAAGTAAATAGTAGGTACATACCCGATTTTGTTCGGGCGGAATTTGTAAATGCTATTCTTGAGTTGTGCTCACCGTATATTTTTGGTTTTGTTGTTTTTTTGGTTTATGTTTTTTGGCTTATGTTTACATTAATTTTTACAATAATTGCTCATTGAAAAACACTGTTACATCTTTTTTAATTATTATTCAAAGGACATGCAGTTTATTTACAGTAAATATCGAACTGTGTATTTAGTTTATTTTGGCAAAGATTAATTTTAAACTGATGAAATAGCCGTTGAATTCTAAGTTATTTTATTATGTTTTTGATCATAATTAAAAATATTATGGACTTTTCATAAAAAGTAAACATTTACCATCCCAATTTTCTTGTAAATTTCGTCATAGTTCATTTCCATAATATTTTGATATATTTATAAAGTCTAGATTCTACAAAGAAATTAGACAAATTAAATCTCATGACACCTTGAACTTTTGAATGCAAAACGTAGAATATATCCATTTGGAGTTCATAAGTTAACTATTTACGTATAAAAAAAATCACAATGTCTATAATATTAAACCAGTCGTTGAAATACAGTCACTAAACAAAAATACATTAAATATTTAATAAATTTATAAATTTTAATGAAGAAGGCCCCTATTATTCATACTGTGCACCAAACTGAGTTCATATTTCTGCAAAAAAATTTAAACCTTTTTCCACTGAAATCGCAAATTTAATAATATTTCTAGACTACTTAGTTTGTTGAGCAGAATTATCAATATGAATAATTGACACATTCTTAGCTACACCCGGTATATAGAACGAAAGATAAATGAAAGCAATCCTTTAATCTTTTTTTTACACATTATTCGTTTATAAACAAATGCAATAAACTATATGTAATTTATTGAGTCATAAGGTCTTTCTTTTTCCCTAGGTGTAACAATTTCTATTTCTACTCTCACTGACATAAAGTTATAGTTCGTCATTTTAAGGCGGCTTTAAACTCTTTTCACAGCCACCTAAAAATGTGTAGGTATGTTTATTGATGACTTACTCGGTTAAACTGGAAGTCTAATTAAAATGAACTAGGAGCCAAATACGATTAAAATCGCCGAATAACATTATAAATAATTTTAATCATAATTGTTAATTTTAATTTTCCTATGCCTTCAGTCTCATGGATTTCAAGATGTAATAATTTTCTTAGAAAGGAACTTGAAAAAAACTGATATTATCAACTAATACCGTAGCACCAAATACATAATGAAAAGCTGCCGTTTTAAATTCATTACATGTCTCGTTCGAATGAATCACTTTTGACAAACAAAAAAGTCAATAGACAGACACAACATTAATTTCATATACAAATTACCATATGATCCCACAATTTCGATACCTTTCAATTTTATTCCTTCACAGATGACGGAAATATACAAAAAGAAAGTTATTTCATTGTTAAAAAGCAACGATCGTGCTTTCATCCGCTATTCGTGCTGGGAGTTGAGTGCGATTGAAAAAGTTATACGATGAGGAAAAACGAGTGGTAGTCTTTTTGAGAAACAATTGAAAATTGTGTTTAGTTTCGAGGAGCTTTCATATCAATTAATACTTGATGCAATAAAGTTTTTGATTTAAAAAAGAAATTAAATTTACGTCGAGGTTCTAAGCAAAGGTTTCAGACTTTTATATCGTCTGGTTAGTTATAACAATGAACAAATTTTCCCGACCGGGTGTCGTGGCATCTTGTGAGGGTAGTTAAATACTATGGTAATAAAAGTTGGGATGAAATATGACTTTAAACATTTTATGAATTACTTATTGTATTTGCATAATGCTTAAATACACTCCTAAATATGCTACAAAACTTGGTAAGCAAAATTTGGTCACTTTTACAATCAATCCTGTAATATATAACAATCGTCAACGTCAACAAGTATTGTAAGACAATCGGCTTTTAGGTTTTTTTTTTAATTACCTTAATATAAGCTGTATGTTATTCTAAATATTTAACTACATAAAAAACAATTGAAGTGTTAATCAAATTTTAATTCTGTTTCATAACAGTTTATTTCCAAGACAGCACATTATATTATTCCAGGCACAGCCTTCTCCGTTCCGTTGCAGATATGTATTTTTAATAATAATTATAAGAAAATTTACATAATTATTTTTGGTTAAAAAGATTCCATTTCACGATATGAAAAACAACTTTCATTTTTCGAAGCTATGGAACACTATCCTTATTTCACTAAGCCCAAATACATTTGTTAATATCTAGTTTAACAAATATTTGCAGATACGATAATCAATTTTGATTGTATGGGAATGTAATATTAAAACTTAATATTTGAAATCAAACTAGATTTTTGTCCTCATTTGGCATAAAGCCAAACGTTTATTAAAAAAATTAAACAGGTTACCAAACATACACATCTTCAGAGACTTTCGAGTCACTAATAATGAAGAGAATCTGAAATGGTTTTGAATATTTAAATATTTTAAATGACTAATTTAATACGCACAAAAACTCAAAATTAAAGAACCTGCAATTTGCTCTAAATTATAAACGACTTACAATAATTTAATTTGAACTACCATTAACATATTTTCAATCTCTGACCTTCATGCGTCTTTGAGATAATGGATCATAAATTACCATTAACATATTTTCAATCTCTGACCTTCATGCGTCTTTGAGATAATGGATCATAAATTACCATTAACATATTTTCAATCTCTGACCTTCATGCGTCTTTGAGATAATGGATCATAGATGCACTAAAGCAGAAACGCTATTTTATAATATCCTTTTATTCAGAAGATGCTCTAGCTAGACCAATCAAACCAGAACTCTTTGGCGTGTGACGTATACTTATAACACTATATTTGTTTTTCTAATTCTATATATATATATTTTTTTTAATGAATGAACTATGAAAAAAAAATTTTTTTTAATATTCAAAAAAATTCCAGAAAATAATATAAATTTTTTGTAGTCACGGAAAAAATATACACCATCGATTATTATGTCTACTAATATAACTGAAAAACTAATTAAAAATAAACGGGTGAAACACTTTCAAAAAAGAATTAAATCTCGGAATGACCGCACTGAATTACTTTTGTCTGTCATATGTATTTGCATATAAATGTATAAATAAGTAATTATATATTTGCAATGTGAATAAAAACATTTACATTAACAGATATAGTATATAGGCATCGTTTAAAGATTTAAAGATTATGTAAAAAATAGATATGGTATACAGGCATCGTTTAAAGTGCTTTAAAATGGCTCTGCAAAATTTATATCAAATGTGCAGATCATTAAAGGATTGCAAAGATGTGTCTTTTTCGTTCTCGAGTAAGATTAAAAAATACTATTTTAGCTTTTTTCCAAGATTTGTACATAGAATAAGACTGTACATAAACAAATCAAGCTGGTAGCCTTCGTTCATTAATAAAGAGTGAAAGATCGCAGTATTCTCCTCTGAAACTCTGCGAAATAAACATGGTCTTTAATAAAATATAAACAGTTATAAAAGAAATAATAGTGTTAAAATCAAGAAAAAGCCTTAAACGTTTTTTTAAAAACCTAATTTTTTTGTTTTCTCTTTGTTCTATATTAAAATATAAAATGATGTTTTTATTTCACATTTTTATCGTTTCCTCTTTGGAGACTAAAAAAGTGTGACCACTTTCGACACATTAAGTGTGTTACCAATTCAAACAGCACTTTGCATACTAATTGAATATATATTCAATAACACTGAAAAATAATAGAAACACGAACACTTGAAACGTGAGGAGATAATATTGTAACAGTTTCATGAAATAATACGTGATCACGTATTATTTCATGTAACTGGTACAATATTATCTCCTCACGTTCCAAGTGTTACTTTTGTTTTTAAGGTGAATATTAATTGTAACTTAGATTTTTTACTAAATTTATTTATACTTCACACAAATACTATTTGTTCATATACTGTTACGCAAGTTTATGTGAAAGAGCGAAGAGAAGTAGAACCTAAGTATTCCAGAGTGCGGCGGTTACAACAAGATTTTTAAGAAGTGTTGCATCCGTTTGTCCTTAATGAAATTTTTAGTAATAAATAGTGGACATTTTGTATTTTCTGAAGTACTATAAAAGAAGAACTATAAAAATTATTATTAATGTTTAACCATTTTTTTTTCAAACAATAAAAATTCTCAATATATTCTATGAGGACATATAATATAAAACAATATGTTAGATAATAAACAGTTGTAAATATAATGATTTTTAAAAAAGCGTATATATGTCAAATTACCTCGAGAGCACATGAAGAACAAAAGTTGTGTCAAAAGATGTTATATTCAACAAATATATCGGGAGTCGCTGACCCTTATACTGCTAAACTCTATAAATTATTACTCAACGTTATATATCAAAGAATGCAACATATCTCTATCCGCTTGTCTGTTCATTTATAACCTGAAGTTTAGTAAATTAATTATGGTGCTGTTTTTACCATTGTATAGGATATTTATTCAGAAAGACTTTTATAAATGAATATGAATGAAGGTGGGCAAACACCAAAACTGCATTAATATTTGTGAAGCGCGTCCTGGAAGGTGACCAAGCACGAAGTGCGGGTAAAAAAGGATATTTGCCATTAAACGTATTATTTTCGATACTATTGTATCTTTCTTTGCCTTCGAATTAGTATTCCAGTTTTCATAAAGAAATTATGTTCAATATTATTATAAATCCTCCTTCTTCATATTAAATATCTTATCACAGTACTCATGAACGTTAAATAATACGGCCGGTTAAAAAGTAATTTTATCAGAATTTAATAATTTTCTGTCATATTTTATTCCCAAATTACTGAAGCTTGCGTTAGATAGTATTAGATTTCAGATTTTAAGATAATAATATACAGATACGTATAGCAAAACTTCCGCTTGAGGATGCTGTAGGCAAATCAATTTTATCAGAAATACATCTCTGCAATTCTTATTTGGGATAATGAAATCGTGAGCAATTGTAAAGATTTCAAAATTTCCTTTTCAAATGACGATAGAATATTTCTGTGAAATCCATCGATTATTAAAAACATTTAATAATAATTTGCTTCCTCAAAATGGAAGTCATTGATGTGGTATCTACTGACCTACTTTGAAAATAAATACGTCTGTATTACAAATGTATTCACAGAAAATAAAAATATCAGTAGAACAAGCTGATTCCCTGAAACTTAAATAAGAGGTCAAACAAAACTTTTTCGCATGTTCGAATAAAGAAACAGACGGCTGTATTTCAATGAATTCAGCGAAAGTAATTCTAACTTGAATTGGAAGAATTTTCTTACGGTTTTTCCATGAGTAATATTAAATAATCTTGAATTGAACAATGATGAAGTACCTGATGAAGAATTTAATGTTTATATACAAAAATAAATTATTTTTCCAATATAGCCAATAATTTTTTCTTATACTTTTCAAGCGAGGTAAAAAACGTTTTTAAATTATTATAAGACGAAAAATAAGAATATAATTTAGAATTTACGGCAAACAAAAAAAAACATTTAGGACCCACAAGAGTTTCTTCGGTACCAAAATAAATTAATTATTTGATAAATTAAGCAATGCTCTAGTGACTTAATTTAGGTTACGATTAATATAAATTATTTTATAACTTCAAATGACGTTTTATCGGATTTATTATCGTTTAGAAACACTGGTTATTGGTGATCAGGTCACATGCACAAATTTTTTTACAAAAGGCTCACAAAATTATGCCATTGCTTTCCATCAGAAGTCATGTGCTGATATTTTCGTGCAGTTATATACAGAATATTAGTTTATTGATGCATTTTTGCGCATAATGCTTTCTTATTTTAGCAGATTCTTCTAATAATTTGTAACTATTAGGACTTTTTGCTTTCCGGTTATTTTCAGAGTTTCCTAGATAAAAAAAAAATAAATCCTCCTAAAATTTCTTACGTATCTATCGATATTCTCTCTATCTGCCAAAGGTGGTTTGCTAAAAAAATACGTTGTATAAACTTAAAAATTAGTACAGTGATATTGCGTATTCATCCTCAATTGACGCTAAAAATTTAAGGTTATAAATATTAACTCAAAAATATTTTTGAGTTAATACTCGTCTTTTGGAATATTTGAATGAAAATATTAGACGGGAAAGAGCTAATATTAGAATTATTATTTAAGAAGTTTTCAAAAATATATATTTTTTAATTTTAGGAAACTACATTCAAAAGTATACTGATGAAAGTGAATGTGACATAAATACCCCGACTCTCCATATATTATTTCTCAGGTGTTTGTAAACAGTTGTAAACTGCGCCATCTATTGATAGTTTTTTTTAACTATATATTGTATATTTTTTCATCTACTTAAATGTTTTAGATGTTAGTATTACTTCTCATAAATTTAAATATATTGCATTATAATTATTTCGACATAAATATTCAATTAATATACTGCGTTTATTTATTTATATTTGTATTTTAATTCTGGTTATTTATTAGTAAATCAGCGAGGCCAGTTTCACTTCAACAATAAAAATTGTTTTAAATGTGTATGAATAAACGAGTTATGTTGTCAAAAAGTAATCCTCTGAAAAATACTAATAAAAAGCATGGAAGTGTCAGAAAACTATGAAAGTCTTCGTTATTTGGAGTCATCGCTTTTTTCTATAACTCTTAAACTTAATTTTTACCATATTAATTTATTTCCAAGTATATCTTTGATAGATATCGCGAATATCTCCAAAACGATAAGATCTAGAATAATTGCTATAATTTTCCTGTCATCTGTCTTGTTAGATTCTATCAAAACTGTTTTTAGAGTTTCGTACCTTAAAAAGGAAAACGGGACCCTCTTAATATCATTCACATATCTGTCTATATGTCTGTTACAGTCATTTTTCTCCAAATCGCCGTATCCTAGAAACTTGAAATTTGGCAAAATAAAATATATCAACCTGCACCTATGGCTTAACAAACAAAATCAAAAAAATTCCTTTGGAAATTATAAAGGTGACAAATTAAATGCAAAAAAATATCTTCATTCCTTTTATAGTGCTGGGTGTCATTTGAAAGGGTTAGTTACAAGGTTTACAAAAATATTTTTCATAATCATCATGTTTTCAAAAATATGCTGAAACATGATGCAATAAATTATTCTCCCTTACATACGAATCTATTCAACTTAAAATTACGAAAAAAAATATTTGTTTACGGAAGCCCAAGCAAAAGTTGCAGGAAAATTCTAATTATGAATCTATATGGCATAATTGGTTTAAATATCGCCCATGTTTTTACGCTTGTAATAGATATAGTAGGCAAAATGTTTTTAAAATCTGTTTGTTAAATTTTTCCATTTTCAAAGACGATTTTGTCAGAACCATGCGACCTAGACCCTTAAAAGTTGACATGGCAATATATGTAATCAACCCACATATTCTGTACGTTAAATACGTGCAACGTTAATACACCAGCAACTCTTTCCACATATTTTGCACGTTAATACACCAGCAACTCTTTCCAAACATTGGTAAGACAGTTAAAGTAGAGATAAATGAAGGCTTCGAAAAAAAATTCTCATTTTATATGTGATGTGTAATATCATTTGATAAGACTTATTATGTGGAATACAAAAGTATTTTTTCACATTTTTAAATTGAATATTTAAAAAGATACACCGCCCCCATATTTCCAAAACTACTGTGTGAAAAATCTTGAAAAAACAATGTTCCTATTATTTTTCAAAAATACACCACGTTTCTACGCCTATGAAAGTTAAAATACATAATACGATGAAATATATTTACATCGTAAAAAATTAATATTTATAAATAGTTTTATAGAAGTTCTATAATTGCCTAAATATCTGTAAGTGCCGAATTATGTGATTAAATGTTTATAAGTGCCCATTCTAGTAGTGTAAGCTCTTCTCATGCTTGGCTATTTTTTTATTTTTAATGATATTTTTATTATGATTATTTTTGTATTCTTATTATTAATGATATTTACGTGGTTTTAAAAATAAACATTCAAAGTTTTAAGTCTCTACGTCAAACGGATTCCGAAGTAATCGGCCATGCCAGACAAAGATACAGACATATATGAGTAATATTGGACATGGGTTCCATTTTTCTTTTGAGATACAAATCCCTGAAGGTAAATATATTATTTGAAACATGGTTACAAATAACATATCTGAAGCACAACTCTATATCCTCAAAAACTTATTCGCCTGAAACAAGTTTAACTATAACTTTATCATTTGGAGATTTAATCTCATTAAACTTAGTATTGACACGATTCAACATAAGCAATTTTCTATTTTCCAAAAGCACACCTGCACCAAGATTCCAAATCAAAAGAGAAAAATCATTATTACTTCGATAAGCAATTTATACTTTATTTTATTAAACGTCGAGACAAAAAGATTTTACAGCAAAATAAAATGAAAAGCTTTTGAAAATGTTAAATCAAACTTTTTATTAATTAATTATTTCGTTTGCAAATTGTGACAAAAAATAATAAAAATCAATATATATAATGTTAAATAACGTTGTTAATGAATAAAGAATACATAATCAACAAATATGCCGAATAAGAATATTGACATAAAGAAGCATGTGAAATAATATGCTTTTCATTCGATGTTTTCCAATCGGATGAATACGAATTCGTTAGTAATATCAGGGCTTATAAAAACAGTGAAAAATGAAATACTTGCAATATTCATGATTACTGTTTACATTTAATCCCCGAATTTGATGAAAACGTCAATCATCAAATTTCTGTCTACGGCGTCTGACCGTTAATATTAATTAAATATTTTTGCAGTAAAAATTAATACTTTTATTTGTATGCAGTGGAAAAAAATTAGATAACCTTCAAAATTACTGTGAGGCAGAAAATTAAAGAATTTTAAGTGGTTGACAAAACTGATAGTACTCATTGTGTAGTTGCCTCATGTAAATACTTGCGGTGAGAGACATATCAATTTACGTATCCCATGGAATATGTGTAAGATTTGTACGGAAAACTATTTGTTACGTCGATGTTTTTATAAAACATAACGTGTGTCGCTTTGGATCTGGCTAAACAAATGTATTAACCTCTTTTGTTAATTGTTTAAGTAACTTGTAGCCCCTGGTTTAATGAAATACGTATACTTGCATATCTTATGTTCGTAATGAATTATATCCAGTTGGCTAAGTTACGAATCTTCTTTAAATATAATGTAGAATTTTTGAGAAGTTCGAGAACATTATACAGTCTTTATAGTTGTATATACTTACAAATAAAAACGCACCTCGCTTTCAATATCATTTTACAATTAACAATCGACTAACTCAGTATTGGAAAATATAGACGGCATCGAAACCCATATGCTTTCCAAATTTCTATGAAGTCATTTTCCGGCAGAAACCATGCCTAGCATACGTCAAAAAGTAGGTCCCGATGTTTTCTCTTGATCTACTTCAAGACAATGGTTCTAGTGAAACAGGAATGACGATTACATGTTAAGGGACTACACTAGGTTTGTTCGACCGGTTGATTTTGTTCTCGACAAATTAAAATCACTAACTCAAGAAGATCCACACTTGCAACACGGATTTTATATTCATCTATTTATTATATTATTATATACTTGAATGTCGTTACAGTAAAGGAACAAATACACAAATTAGGCAAAATCTACAAATATATTGTTATCTAACATCATGAGTCAAATCTGTCAACTCGGTTATCGTGAACACACCTTTTATTTTTTCGACGTACATTCAACTACTTGAACCAAATTAGCACCAGGACGGGGATAAGACCTGGGTTATATATGTGAATCATACCCACAAGCGCTTTGCATCAAAATAATTGCCCAATGGAACCCATAAGAAAAAGATAATTTTATATATATATATATACATATATATATATATATAAAATATATATATATATATATATACATATATGTATATATATATATATATATATATATATATATATGTATATATACACATATATACATCTTAATGTTACTACCACAACAGACAGGGATACATAGATGATAGGAAGACAAATAGAGTGTTAAAGTGAAATAATGCTATGTTTTTGTTTATTTGCTGTAGTTGAAATGTTATGATTATTTAAAAACTGGTAAAAAAAAAACAAACAAACAAAGAGTGCCATCTGCTGTTTTCTTCGTACTTTATGGTTCTATATATTTTTGACTATTAACATTGTAGATTCAAAAAATCGTATTTTGTTTCGTGAAATAACTACGTCGGTTATTATATATATATATTTTAATTTTATGTTACTTATTTTAAGGAAAATCAAATATATAAGATTTTTGGTTAGATTTTCATAACTACGATGCCATTAGAAATTTATAATTTTCCCTTCTCCCTTTATCCTTAATCAATCATATAAAGATCTGTTATTTTTTATCTTTTCATATTATCTACTATCTTGGCGGATTTGTTAACAAACAGTAGTATAAATAATGAATATTCGTAAAAAAACGTGAAAAAAGCTGTAAAAGTAATAATTTTAATTGACAGAATAAAATTAAAAATTAGGAAAACGGCATCGATTGGGAATCCTAAGTGTAATTGCAATAAGGGATGAGATATCTAAACTGTGGGCAAAAATATAAAACAAAGAAGAAAATAATATCCAATCCATAATTTCATTAGAAACGAAAGTTAGATAACCTTCAAACCATATTTATGATAGTAATAATAAGAAAGAAATTTTGTTTGTTTCAGCTGCTTAACGCAACTCTAACCAACATTATAATATTCCAAATATTAATCCAAAAATGATGATCCAAAGTAACACAATATACTGCCTACCATAAAAACCTTTCTTGAAGTATTATTTCAGAACAATAGATCAAACAATAATTACGTAATTTTTCCATTTTAATGTTATTTCACTAAAATGGACCCAGATTACCTGATATGTTATTTTAATTGCGGTATTGTGAGGCACTTGTAAATACATTGCTCAGATGTAGGTAACATAATTATTTGAATATTCCCAGTTACGTTGCTTTTTTCTGATAAAAAAATAATTGCGAAACGTTGAGGATGATTACGAACATATTGAGAAATTGTTTTTTTCTTGTTTTATTTCTAATCTTATTAATCGCTTTTTAGATATTTGGAATGCTATAATGTTGATTAGGGTTATTTTCGCTGCTGAAACAAACAAATTTCTTGTTTATTAGTGCAATCATATATATTATTTGAAGGGTATCTAACTTCCCATTCTACAAAATTATGAATTGAATATTATTTTCCTCTTTGGTTAATATTTGTGGCCACAGTTTAGACATCTCAACCCTATTTGCAATTACTCTTAGAATTCTCAACTCGATGCCGTTTTCCAATTTTCAGTTGTATTCTGTCAATTAAAAATTTAACTTAAACAGGTTTTTCAAGTTTTCTTATGAATATGCATTATATGTACTGCTGTTTGTTGATACGCATTTTTTATGAATATTAATTATTTGTACTGTTTTTTGTGAATAAATTCGCCAAGACAGGAGATAATTTGAAAAGATAAAAAATAGTAAATTATTGTATGTTTGATTGAGGATAAAAATAAAAGGAAAAATTTTAAATTTCTAATGGCGTCCTAGTTATGAAAATCTAACTTGATATTAGGTTATCCTTAAAATAAATAATACAAAATTGGAATAATTATAATAAACGACGTAGTTATTTTACGGGAGAAATTACGATATTTTTATTAATCTAATTGAATCTACAATGTTCATAGATAAAAAGATACAAAACAATAGAGTGCGACGAAGACTTTTAAATAATCATAATACTCCAACTACAGCAAGTAAACAAAAACATAGCAGTATTTCACCTTAACACTCTATTTTTCTTCTGAAAATGTATTCGTCTTCTTTACTTGCTGCTGATTATTCTGTTCGTACTGAGATTTGTAATCTCCCAACTGCTTGCAACTATAACACTTTATATTCATTTTATCCAATATGTTTACATTCGAGTCGTTCGTAGAAGAACCGCCTCACTCCCTCCATGATAACTGCCATTCTCCTTGCCGTGGCTATCAATATTGGAAAATTGATGACTACTCATAAATGTATTTCCGATGTTTGAATCGTTTCCCTCTATATCAATCAACTTTTTCTTCAATACTTTAGCAGTAATGATAATCTTTCAATATTCTATCACCATTATCATTGGAAAGTATTTTTTTAGGTAAACCAGCCAGCATCAAACAGTCAATCTACTCGTCGTTCACGAAAAAACTTGTTCCTCATCATTTCTGTCTCAATAATTTGTGTAACGTCTATATTACGTCATAGAATCGCATTTATCGAAGCGAATCGATATTTCTTTACGCAGTAATATTATTCTTTGGGAGGACTCACAATCATCGAATATGGTCTTCAATTCCTTCCAAAAACTTCTTGCGCTTGAAGCTTCCTTTACGTGAACGTATAATGGCTGATCGATGGTTAGAACAAACTTGGAATTCGTTTATGCATCTTTTTCAGCTGCTGTGACTGGGTTTTGCTGCTTGATACACCTTGACATGTCCTTCAAAACTAAAAAAATTTCCACTGCAAATGCGTATTCGTGATAATTCTGGCACGCCTGCAACTTTGGAACATTGGTTAGAAATGAGTTCAAGGCCATTTCTGTTAGTTGCACTCTTAACAATCAATCCTATTCTTTTTAACACTGCGATGCCTACGCCTACGCTCGTTATGATTCAGGCAATACTTTTTACATGTCTTTCTAATAACTATAGGGCATACTCGACCCATTACCTAATAAAACCATGTAGTTATTTTGCGAGACAAAATACGTCTTATTAATCGAATTGAATTTACAATGTTCATAAACAAAAAATTACCAATTTTAAAGTAACCACTAAAAATCGTCTCATAATAATATCTAATCTTTATTCTAGGATGAGCATGGTGGTAAGTGTATTATTTGGTTTAATCGAGGCTGATATTTTGCCCATTTGAGTCATATAAAAATGATATTACAAAAACACCAGCTACTTTACATTATTAACAATCGAACAACGGATTGAAAAAGCATGGCCGCTCCATGTATTTTTTGAAAAAATATGTTTACATTTAGTTAAAAACCTCAAAAAAACAATTTTTATCTTAAATACCCAAATCGCTCAATTTATTAATATGGTTTATATATACATCGATACAACCAGTATTCAATAATTAGTATCTATATGGCAAAAAGATAGGTAAAATGCTACTATTTGCTTCGGATATTATTTATTTTTGTTGGATTCCAGTAGATATATGTATATTATGTCAAATAATTTTGATGTACAGAAAGTTGTAAAATTCTGAAAATAAAATATACAGAAATAAATGCAAATGCATGAATACCTCAATGAAAAATGTACATTTCATACAAGTTAGCACAAAAAAACCAATAGAGGAACAACTTAAAAAGGAATTCTTCCATTTATAAGTTGTCTTAAAATAGATCTGATGACTGCATCGTAATATGTAATATCCAAATATTTTAATGAAGACGAGCCCTAGTGTAGCATAAAATTATACAACTCAAAATAAAAAATGCCAGCAAAATAGTTACGATAATATTGGTATGGCTAAGAAAATTTTAATCCCAAGTTGAGGCGAATCTGAAGGGTTACCAAAGTACTGTATATTGGATTTTTTCCTAATGTAAGTAAATACATCTCTCTTGTGACGTAACTCCAATTGATAAGAGAATTTTCTCCAATAGGTGTTGTAATGGTGGTTCATCGAGTTCATCAATGCTTTCATGGAAACGGGGTTCATCTTTAAGATCATAGTCACCAGTCTTTAAATTTTAGAGCCAAATTTTTGCATAGGATATCAATAACTTACCTGTCACATAGAATGTATTTTTTGTCGAAGTGTGCGGATTGTTTCCAAGGAAAAACTCATAAATTGAATTGACTATTTAAATCCACTTTCATCGGTGCGATGTACTTGAAGTTTAGCGCTAACTATATTAACACAGCTCTCTTCAGCCTCTTTATACCATCTAATAAAATATTCTGGTATTTTTGATGATCTTTCTAGAAAAGTAACAAGTTGCTGGTGAATCGCAAAACTTTCAAGTGTAAATCAGACAAAAAATATGCTTACGTTATGTAACGCATCTTTTTACGATAAAATCTGTCTATCTTTTGAGAGATATCGGTAATCTTAATTATCTTCCGGACCTCCTTAATACGGATCTTATTTTATAGATAAACACCAAGAACTTCAGCAGTTCCTGTAGTTAACTGAGTGACCATTTTTACGAGGTTTTGACATGATTTTGTATTGATCATGTTCATTTCATGGCTTATCTATTGGCAAACTCTGCTTATGTCTTGAGCACTACCACACCCCTAGTCCACAATTTCGGTGCAATACCCTCGAGTATGACGGAAATAAATTTCTATTAATTTTAAACGCAACAGAACTAAATAGCTATAATTTATTCCGTTGCCGTTAATTAAACGTAAATACTGGTTAAAAATAAAATGAATACCGTCAACTAGTGGAAAATTTAACCCTAAATATGACTTCGTTTTCAATGTACAATGTAGATGTTTGCTTATAAAGAACATACGTCGCTATTAAGTACTATTTAAGTATACTGTGGTAAAAGCAATGCCTCTTTATGGTTTTACTTCATGTATGTATTATACTTTTAAATTGTCTATCTTTGAGTTATATCATTTTTGCGCTATTAATTCTAAAATTGATACATGCAGTATAATTAAATTTTTATTATAACTGACTTATTTTCCCCACTTTGAACACATGCTGCCTGGCAAGGCTAAGAGTCTTACTAGGCAGCTAATGTTCAAAGTGGTGAAAATAAGTCAGCTATAATAAAAATTTAACCGACGAATAAAGTCTATATTACAAACATTATTACACAAGATTACGGAAAAGAAAGCCATCCTTTTCTACATAAGATGAAGTAATAAAATTTTAAGTCAATATTTCAAACATAATTGTGGTTTGAATACATTTAATTTTTCAATGAGATAGCGAGTTACTTTATTTAAGTATAATATAAAGCATCGTTATCGTTTGCTTTGCTTTAGTGGAGAGTAAATAAAGAAGGTTAAAACGTAACGTTTCAATTATTCTTAACGTTTCAATTCATTATTATTTCTTCTTGACGTTTCAATTTAATAAGATCAATTTTCCAGAAAAAATTAAGGAATATTAAAAAAAACTGTTAAGTTATTTTATGAATCAATGCGGGCAGTTACTAATTAACAAAAAATTTATACTACTTTCTCTAAAGTCGTGAGAAAGCCAGCCTCCCGAAAAATATATATTCAGTTTAATGAACAAAATTCTTTTGTCTTTTAAAAGGAAAAATTTATTTTATAATCAAATCAATAACATGACATTTTCTCAACAAACCAAATAAACTGTTTTGTATAGAGATAAAACTTTTTCTTTTTTTTAGGCCCAACGTGTGCTCTTTTACTTTTCTGATAACAATGCTTTATATTATTCTTAAATAAAGAAAATATCTCGCTACGTCTTGAAAAAATTAAATATATTCAAACCAATGCTACGTTTAAAATATTGACTTAAATAAAGTCTTATGTCTTCATTTTCTGTCAAAAATGATGGCTTTTTTTTCATAATTTCGAATTTTTAATTTTTCATGCGATACTGATAATTGGAGTCGCATAAAACAATAAAAGTTTGAAATATGGATACCATTCGTCGGTTTAAGAGTTTTCCTATGTGGCATACGTTCAAAGTGTGAAAAATATATATCATCATTTTATTAAACCACTTATCCACCACTTTTGGCTCAAAAATGTTCTGTATTAAAAAAATAGCTGACCTTTGAAAAAGCAAAAATATTCATTTTTCACCACGAAAAAACGATTATATTAGGATCCAGGTGTTAACTTTAAGCACTTGGATATAATTTTTGAATTACGCATATAGCAAGATTTGTTTTATTACATTATATCCTGATCGAAGTGACGTAAAGTTTCTTTATGATTTTTTTTCATTGGAGCTTAATAAATATTACTTTATTAAATATAATTATTATTTTGAGTGTTTCGTGTTTAGAATTAAATCTTTAAAATTAATATAATTTTTGCTGGGAAAACAAACGCAGATTTGTGGTCGTTTTAAGCTTATTACTCGTTTTACTGGTACGTTAAAATAGAGTTGCGCTAAAATAAATATATCTATTATTATATCACACATCGTTGCTGCCAAAATTATTGAAATTCTAAAAAAAAATGTCGACTTAATTTTTTTTTAATTTGTACAAATTCTAAGCCTTTGTTCTGATATATACACTGTTACTCATTAACATATATAACGTTATTGAAACCTCGATCAAGTTAAGCCAATATTTTCTCTCCTACATATTTTTTATTAATTAAAAAAAATTATTCATTCTTTAAAAGGGGGAACTTTGCTGAGTAAGAAATGCCAGCCATAAAATATTTTCTTCTAGTATGGCTGACAATATTGTGCCTCTAATAATATCTAGCTATGAAGAAAATTATTAAAAGTCATAATCAAGATTTCATAAAATTTTGAATATCTAAGGAACCAGCCCTTGCGGTCTAAATTAGTAGTGACTGTGTCAGTGCAGGTACCTACACCAACAATTAAAAAGCACTTTTATTAATTTATGAAAATGTAAAAATTAAATACATTTTTCCTTTAAAGCCGTTGAATATTTTTATAAAATTAAGTGTTTACATTTTATAATACAATATTCAAATTCTCTTATATATGCTGAACTTCCCTTCGTTGAAAATTACTCAAATAAATAAAAAATATCTCCTTACATATAATTGAAAGCTGTAAGATGTTAAAATAGAAAAGATCTAACATTGCCAAAGTAATCACAAATATTATTTAAAATTTTTTTCACAAGCATAAAACGTTATTCTTCAAAAGTTTCTAAAACCTTCCAACATGTTTGTTTTTCTAAACCTCTGAAATATTTTCTGGCTTACTTTCAGCCACGAACGAAGACGATAATTGTTTTAAAGAAAGATATATTCTAGTTGTTTATCGAATAAATTTCTTCAAATTTATTAATGTTTCCAAATCATAGCTTTGATCATTGTTTCGATCGTAGTAGGTATTACTGCTTATTTTAACATTAGTGGCATACTCTAAAACCAATTGCGTCCTTATCATCAACCAAGCATAATGATAATTAACAATATTAAGCATTTTTCGATTCTTGAATTTTCTTAAGTAGGGTTTTTATATCGATTCGCATTAAAATAACATTACTTAAAGAAACAGGCTTGCATAGTTATTAGTTAATTTTACCTAAAGTTAGTTTAATTTAAAGTAAATTTTTTTAACTTAAAAATAAATAAGTTCTGTAAAAAATAATATCCTATTTGGCTAAAAGGGCTAACAGGTGCCACAATTAGGACCGTTAGCAAAATATTATAGCTAACATTAGGTAAGCTACACTAAAAAAAGTGACATACAAAGTAAACTATATCATTTTTAAGTTTATAAATCACTAAGTATAATCTAAATTCACTTCTCATATGAATATCTGAAAACCGTAGATTTTTTATTTCGTCATACCATAGGAAAACTAATCATTGTCATAGGAAAACTAAGTTTATATTCAGCCGGGATATTAGCAAAGATACAAACATCTTCAGATGGGATATTAGCAAAGATCTTTGCTAATATCCCACCTAAAGATGTAGTAATACAACGAAACCTAGGTCGTGGTAAAGAAATTAAAGAAAATAGAAATAATACTACATCACGTAGTTTCATTTAATTGTAAATAATGAATTTCCAAAAAATTAACGCCAAATATATTCAATATTCAGCCTACGTGTTTTGCGTATAACTGTCTAAAGCAGCTAATATCCAAGGTACGCGTAGTCGTATTCGATCAAACGTTATATACGTACACATATATATATATATATATATATATATATATATATATATATATATATATATATATGTGTGTGTGTTTGTGTGTGTATGTATATATATTTTTTGAGATTTCAGAGAGTAATTTCGAAAATTAGAACGTCTTTAAAAAGTTTATCCCACATTCCACTTTGCATCATCATATTGAATATTTTCAATAGTTCGCTAAATAATACCTATCAAGAAAATTCAAAGGAGGAAAGTGCATATTTCATGAACACTTTATAACTTTTTAATTTTTCGTAAGGCAAATTTTCCACAATTTTTAAGCCAGTAAAAGATGCATTAAACGTATGAAAAACAAAAATATATAAATATGATGAAAAATAATAACAAACTTCGTTTATAATCTAAGAGAAATGTAAGAGCTTCTTAAATGTTTAGATGAGCCCAATAATATACAAAATCCACGCAGATCGAGTGATACTTCTAGTTCAGTATTTACTTTTAACGTAAACTGAAATCGTCACTGTCTTCAGATAATATCTGAAACTAAGTAAATAAATACCAAAATCGATATAAATTAATCATATAAATTTACTAAGATTTAATTTCAACGAAATCACCCTTTTAAAGCCATGTCTCTTTATTCTGGCTCCATTTTAATGTTCTGAATTTAACAAGAGAAAAAATGAACCCTTATTACATCCCCCATTGACACATAGGATTTTTCCATAGACGGTCTAATGTAAAAATTCTAAATTACATTTATGAAATTGACATAATAGAGATCGTATTACTTCCTTTATTCATCAATATGTAACACTCACCAATATTCACATGGAAATTTCAGGGCTTGCACAAAAAATACTTGATATTATTTTTTAATTTCTTCTATTGTTTTTGCAAATTATCTGAATAGTGATTTATTATTTCTAAATTATTAACTTTATATAATATTAATTAAGTATTGCTGAAAATATTCACAAAATAAAGCTGAACTTATTCACCCCGATCTGTTTAAATCAAAACTTTTTATCAGTTTTGGAGACCTGTTTTGTTTTTTTTCATAATTGTAAATAAGGTATCTTAACTGATATACTGAAAAGATACATAAAATTTATTCACCTCTTTGTAAAACATGCTTAATGAAATTATGAAAACCACAATGTTTTTAAAGCCTTCGTAAAAATTGTAAGAAAATTATAACGGTGATTTCAAATCACTGTTACATTTTTCTTACAATCTTTAGGTAGGCTTTTATATCATTTATGTCATAGTTTTTTTTTAGATATTCAAGATATCGTATATCCTTCTTACTTAATTAATACATTACTTAATATTTATTATCCTAAAAAGTCAATATTAGCAACGATTTACAATAAATAAAGAATTTTTATTTTAAACGAGGTGTATAACTCTCAATGCGCCAGCCAGCCTCGGATTTCACCAATTTTGTTGAGTAAATAACCTAATTTATTTTCTGTGTGACCGTTGAAATGTAAATGGTGACCATTATATTTTCAACAATAACCATTATACATTTTTCCATATTAACATTTGGTCATGGACCTTTCTTTATGCAGGGAGGAGACGTTTCGTTTTTTATACTCCCTGGACTTTATAACTTGTAAATATGGATATACTATCTATTAACTTTTTCCCAACGATTCTTAGTTTAAGATTCTACTGACTATAAAAGTTTCTCTTTAAGAGTTCAACTCATTTAAATAGCCTCGTATTTTTTACGGTTTAGAAATTAAAATCGAAAAAAACATTTTGCAACAAGGAAAATAAGGTTTTAAATATATGTGAGTATTTAAAAGATGCTTCTAATAAACTTACAATTCACTCGCCATAAGTTCACTCGGCTAACGATTTTATTAAATTATTTTTCTTGTGAATTATAAGCGTAATTTATTCATTGTAATATGCCTTTTTAATTATGTAAAACTAGAAACCATTTTGGATAATCAACAATGAAAAAGTTTTTCTGAAAACTATTATATGTAGTTTCTAAGGCAATACAGTAATAAAGTAATTATGTAAAACTCATTAAAAAGAAAAAATTAGATTAAAATAACTTCAAAATAAAATAGACACTTTCATGTTTCAATATGTTCCTTCAACAACTTTTTTATTAAGTTACTAGCACTCTCACATCGGACGATCTACAATTTCTATGGAAATTTACATATTTTTCGTGATGTAAAATTAACAATCAGTTCCTTTTTCAATACACAATTCTGAAAATTGCAACAACATTTTTAAAAAATTTCTCAACTACTTACTAAAAATATAAATATCTCTGTATGAAAGATTTCACTCGCAAGCCTGCAAATAATAACACATAAAAATTTAATTAAATCAAATGAAATTCTGAAAAAAGATGTTAATTTTAACGATTTCAGGTCTAACCAAGATTGTATTCACGTATTAGGGGTTGTTTTATATAAATCAATAAATAATCAGACTTATAAGAAACTCATTGTAACTAATGGAACGAGTAAGTGAACATTTAATTTGCAAATTCCAAGAAGAGCGACCACTGAGGTAATAAATCATTTGTTTTTTCGTGGTAGAAAATGAGCTTTCATCTTCACGTCCCAAAAGATCGACAAACAAATCTCTTCAATTGCAGTAAATATGAACTTCTATGTAATTATAATTTTACTTCCAGGCTGGAAACTGATTACAATATTTTGCGGTAAAAGTACAGGTTTTTTTAAAGCAAATCTTTTATAAAATATATGACTGCGATGACAGAAATTATATAAACGGTCTTAAATTAAAATAAATATATCAAATGCCATTAGTAGTAGTACTCGGACTCGCCCTGTTGAGATAACTGAGTAGAGCCTGTATTGAGTGGAACTTTCACCATTTTGGTCTTGCTCCCACTTCATAAGTATAAAAGTTTGAACAATTAACGAGACATACTATTTTTATTAGTTTATTCCTAAATATTATTTTCATTAAGACAGGTTAAATAATTACTTACGGATATTTCTTTCATTAATAATGAAATTTGACCATAGTAATTTTGTTCACTTACATATTTATCAAGATAATAGGGAAAAACAGATACAAATCATAGTGAAATGAAATACAGTGATTTATACTAAAACTTGTTCTAAAAATATAGGTCAAAGTATCGTACTAATTATATTAATATTAAATTTCCCTAAATATTGCCAACAATAAATTAAATATAAAAAATTAAGTTAAATTAAGTTGAAGGATATATAATATTAGAGAAAGCTGGAAACAAAGTAATTTAAAAATTACGAGAATTATCACCAATAATGGAAAAGAACTAATAGTAAAAACAAAAATATTAGTTACAAATAAATAACAACAAACAAAATTAAATGACCTTATAAGTGGTCTGATTCGTGAAAGTACTATTCAGGCTGAAAGCTCCAAATATTTTCAACCACAGAAGAAGTTGAGTCAGTTTAATAAACTAACGAGATTTGATTTGATATCTGACGATCTGACGATCTTTCAGCGATTAAAAAGGGTAAAGTTGACTCATATTGAGTACTCAGTTTCTTTAAACTTAATCCAGATTTACTATCCATTACAAATTTCAAAAGCACATCAGCGTCTAGAACAGGTGAATTCAACAAAGGTGCTCTTGATGGTTTTTGCATGATGTTAGGTAAAATTTATGACTAATACCAAATTATATATAATTATGACATGATTCAAATTTAAAACCAAAATACAAAGCAATGACCATATCAGACAAAAAACAAGTGGGTGCACATGTTTGTACTTAGCGAGGCCAAACGATCAAGGTCAAAGTATACTTCTACACAAGTGGACCGTATATGCCAGCCATACACTACATATCGCTTACAAACACTCGATGTGACATTTATGAATCCCCAATTTACCTATATGATCAGTCAATATTTTCATGGCTTCGTTCAAACACAGAACGTATTGTGACTACACACCAAGTAACACAGCTTTCTGGCAAAGCATTTATCTGAACGGCAATTTGTGTAATTACCATCATACAATATTTTTACACGTGTTGCTTTCATTTCTATTACAACCAATGTTTTTCAAGTGAAATAACAGATATTTCTTTAAGCAAAAATCTAATATATAATACAAAGTAGCAAAGCAATGTATTTACCCTGAGCACAGAATCTAATCAACCTGACTCTTTGACATGAGTTTCACAATAAGAACCCAGAGTCAAAACACGAAGTTTCTTTTCTTTAATGAGCCCAAAGAATTTATTGCGGTACGAATCACAAAAAAATACACGTATTCAGTAAACGTAGAAGTACCGCTATTGTGAAGAAATTGTTCTTAGGAATATGAAGGGAAAAGAAAAAAAAATAATAAAAGAAATACTGTCTTTTTCAGAAATTGAATAATGGAACAGAAAATGAAAATGCATTATATTGATTTTGAGATATTCTTTTTCGGAGTCCGTCAGCGGAAAAATAGATAAGCTGCGTATCCAGGCCAGACTCGTGTCCAGGTGTAGGAATTGAGAAACCGAATCTATCCATCTGTATATATTACTTAATTAGATTAATTTATTTATTTTATCTTTTACAACTTGCCCTCGGAAATATCCTTTTTTAACTCATTCATAAAACAAAATGGGAAAAAAGGACTTCGCTTATTTAATTTCAACCCTTTAAAATTTTAAAAAAGCTGATTTTTTTCAAATGACAAGAACAGAAGAGTATTAAAGAATAATAAAGCAATTTTGTTCAACAATATAAGTGCACGCACAACTGGAAATTTTAATTCACATTGTTTTAGGTAGAATTTCACAAAAATTCAACAGTCTGAATTCAAAAGATGAGATTTCCCTAATAGGGGTTCCATTGGGGAGATCTTAAATTTAAATTTCGAAATGATTTCACTAAATTTCCATCGGAAACTGGTGACAAGTTACAAATTCAAGTTCAACTTAAGAATTTGGATGTGCGGGATATGACGAAACTTGTGGAAACTCTGAAAGTCCCACTTCTTCCTCAATTGAGATAAAATTTGTCACGGTTTGCTAAACATTCACTTTGCAACTAAACTAATATATTGTTATAAAAGTTAGCAACCAAACTAATATATTGTTATAAAAGTTAGCAACCAAACTAATATATTGTTATAAAAGTTAGCAACCAAACTAATATATTGTTATAAAAGCCATATTGTTTAAAAGAACCCTTAATATATTACCACTTTATCCTAAAAAATTTTGTCGTTTACTGGAAAAATTAACGTCCTGCACTATATTACAATACATGAGTTCCTTAAATTTATTACACCACACAACGTCATTCTATTATAATGAAAATTATGATTCAAAATTTAGGTACATTCATTAACGAAAATCTTATTAATTAATTGATAACAATATTTGTATTTCGTATGGCGTAACTAGACACGCCATCGAAACTATATAACAAAAATTACTTAGGTAATGTCGTAAAACAAAAGTGGTTAAGTTTTAATAGGTTTCTAGTATTACTAGTAACGAAGGATTACTTACATGACAAATATTAATTGAAATTTGATTAAGGATCTAATTAAGCATATAGTAGAAAATCTAAAAAATGAATCTGTATATTATTTTTATTTTTGTATTATATTTTTAAGAATTTTTTTCAAAAATTACAATTCCAATTGAAAAATGATTTTTGAATAACTTAAATGAAAAATATTAATCTTTCGTACACTGTTTTTCATTATATTTTTTTCTTAATTACATAAAATATAGCTGATAACTTTGTGAAATTCACCTTTCCACTTAGCCTATGCTTCATTTAAATAAGGAGGAATAAGAAAAACAAATTTATTTAAATGAATGACAGGCGGCTTATTCCAGTTCCGTTTTATGACACTTATCCTTCTCGATAAGTGTCATAAAACATATAGCAATATCCAACTATAACAATTTATGTACTACGTATACATATAACTAAAAAATCCTAAATTTCACTTCTTTTATTTGACCTTTGCAGTTTAGTATTTCTTGCCGAGACATTATATGTTAATGTCCTTTATTTTTCCGGGCTGAGGTGTATAAAAAGAGGGGAAAGAACAATGACTATTATTATTTTTCAATATAGTTCCAGTGTATTTAAACAAACCTTGCACAACGCTTTATTTACCAGTTATTTATTATTATTTCGATTAAAAACTTTATTGTCACTTCTTTTTTTTAAAGTGCCGAAACTGACAGACTTTCATTAATTATCATTGAAATCGAATTCAGTTTAAAGTACTGTTAATTTTCATTCGGTAGCATATAAAGAATATAAAGTGGCTGATTGAGCTCTATTGAACTTCATTTCTGGAAAACAGCTGTGACAATACATCTCTGGTGTGCATGGCTGCATTGTCATACAGCAACGGCACTCCACGCAACAGCTTTCCTCGGCGCTTTTCTTTGATGACATCCTTGACTAATATAGCAATAAAGTGTAATAGTTGTTGCGACTGTAGTATAAGATTTTTTTTTTAATTTACAGATAATATTTCTTCACCACCCCAAAAATTGCTTGCCATAATTTTTTTTCAGGAATGTATCACTCACTTTCTTGGAGTGGGGTGAGCTGAGACAACGCCACTTCAGTTATTATTTCTTCAGTAGGGAGATCATGATAGATAATTATTGTTTCTCCTCCTGAAACAATAAATTCGACATATTTTTTTTATCGACTTTCGCATTAATCCAAATAACAATTTCACACGTCGCTCTTATTAAACGACTGAAAAGATTCGATTCCATTCCATCCTTGCTTTGACGTAATTCATTATTTAATAATTGTTTAATTCATTATTTAATAATCGTGTAATTATTACTAACGCTGTTATTTTTCAAACAAAGCTTTGTGCTAATTCCCCAATCTTCAAAAGTCTATTTTTTAATATTTTTTTTTTACTAGTTTCAAAGAAGAAAAGGCGTCGGCTATGTTACCAGGATTTTCACTTATGTTAAGCTTGTTAAAGATGATTGGAGAATTTTTACACACGATTTAACATCTCATAGCGATTAATGTGAAAAATGGTCTATGATATCAATATGTTCCGTAAATTTGTCATAAAAATAGTACTAAATCTTTAATCATAATGAACAGAGTCGTATTGCAACTAAAATGATACTAATTACGAGGCGCATTGAGCAATTAATACCAAAAAAATTAAATAAAAAATTATTTCTATCTGAAAGGTTAACGCCCTTCTTTTCTGTTTAAATCCTATCATTGCTAGTTAAGGCATTTATCGTATCATTAAACCAGATTTCACAACTACTCTTCATTTAATAGTATGAATATTGTAGGTAACCATAGTTGAGCAAGGCACTGTCATTTATAATATGATAATCAACCTCGAAAAAGCAGTCAACGAAATAGTGACTTTTGGCATTACCGAAGAAAAAATATATATACCGCATTTTGAGACAATAAAATAGTGTTGTTTGTTAATTTTTTGATACATGAAAAAGAGTTAATGCTGTTTCCTATTGTATAATTTAAAAAAAACAACTGAAAAATGGGTCAACAAAAATTTATTCATAATTTATAAACTACCTACCTATTTTATATTATAAAACAAAGCGGTTATATTAACATGTTTGCTGGAAATGTTATTGGTCATTTCTTCCTTTGATAACAATCGGAAAATACGAAGTTGCTGAGGAAACTTTTCTTCAGATTACTTGACTACAAAATATTATGAAATATGAAAAAAAAACACTTAGCAAATGCATGGGTTTTATTCATATTTGATATCTTTGTATTCGAGAGAAATAATTTGTGTTACTTTTTTTTTGTAATTCTATTTATTTCATTGAAAATAAAAATCAACCAAGGTTTTAAACAGGACATAAACGGTTAATCTTTCTAATTCTATTCGTAACGTTTTTTTTAAATAACGGAGTTAATTTGGTTTCAAATTTATGTTACAAGAAGTTTGTGGATATAAAAATATTTCAGTTTCAGATATAAAAAATATTTCAATCATGTTTTGGAAATAACCAGGACTTAAGAAATATCTTCAAAATTAATATATATTTTTTTCATTGCCACAGAATTGGCAGATTTTTCTAATTTTTAATAAATTTAATTTGAATCAGAGTCCGATTTTGATATCTTTGTAAGCTTATGAGAGTAGAAAATCTCTTAATGACATGCGGTCAGTATTCTATAACTTTCGCCTAAGAAAATAATTACGTGCGTTCACGAAAAAAAACATAGAAAGTCAAAAAAGATAAAAGTCTTTTCAACTGCAATGAAGGCAACTTAAATATATTTTTATTTTAGGTAATAATAATATAATTTTGTTTTAGTTTAAGTTTTGAAGCTTTACGATGGAAGGGTTATTACGTAAAAGCATTATATGAATGTAGTATTCTTCGTTTTAATGTACTTATGTGTTTGAAACTGACTTTATGCTTTTACGCAGTCTATGTAATTCGCAGATTTAAGAGCTTTATAAAAAAGCTTCGAGTTTTTTGCCTCTTTTGAACTCCTCTATATAATCGTATATATGTATATCAACTATTTGAGTACTATATGACTATTTTGTAATTAAGTTTTTAGAAGTATAAATCTTATAAGATTTTTAACCAAATCTTTTTTTAATTGCAACCTGACTCTTGAGGAATCTTAAAATAATTTATGAAAAATTATTATTTGAAAAATTTAATAACAGACTTCCAACAATTTGTTATGTCAGCTTATGAACCGTAATACTTTGGTATTTGTGCCAAGTATGGTGACAGCTGATTTTAAGAAATTTATTTCAGTCATATGATTCTGAGTATTCAGAAATAATTTAATCCATCCATAAATTGTATTTAATGAAGCAAGTCTCGCGCAACTATATGGTACCTAGGCTACATTTTTGGTTAGTCTCGTCAGTTAATACTTAATTATTATTTCAGAAAGTTTATAAGTCCATATTGCCAAAACCTAATTCGATATCCATATTTCATCTAAAATTCGGTTGCATAAACTTTCGTTTTATGCAACCGAATTCTCTCATCTTCTCTTTTTTTCATATTCGTCTTTATCCTAGTATTTATCTTTGTCGTGACACTACGATTGATATAAGATATAAATTAAAACCTAATAAAAAAATTATCAAGGAGCAATTAAGATAATAGATGTTTTGTTCACAACCAGTAATATAGGCTTCCTATTATGAAGAAACACTGCAGGTTAATACGTTTAAAGAACCGGCGGTTTTCTTCGACCAGGTCCCAGTAAGTCGAAGGAACTTAATTTGATTCACATGCATTACCAATGAATTTAAGTTAAGATCAATCCACGTTATAATATATTTTTTAGCGTTGCAAATATATTGTTAAATGAATTAGCTCCGTCATTTTATGCACCATTATATTAAATACAATTTCGCATAAACAGTGTATTTCTGTGCTTTAAAGAATTTTATAAATTTTTATCTAATCATCAAAAAGTAGGACATTGTGCTGCCTATGCATTTAAATATTATCCAAATTTCCACAGCTTTTCATATTTCAGTCATATGAAGTACCTCGGCTTAACGTTATCTTTTAAAGCTTCTAGTTTTATTACAAAGCATATTTTTAATGTCGCAGTCATTAAGGTTCACTTTAATAAAAATGCCAAATTATGGCGCCTAAATGGAGCTCATAAAATAACTAGACTTAGTTTATTAATTCAAACTGATCTGAACTCACATAGAGACTATAAAAAAATCTGCGTTTCCACGGTAAAAAGTTAACTTATTTTAAACAAGTAATATAAAGAAGCTTTAAATTTCTCTATGAAATATAAAGTCTTTAGATAAAAACTCAACGTAAAGATCTTATTTCATAGAATATATGCCGTTATCTGAAGGTTTTGCTCTTCTTATGGCATATATTTTTACTCTTCTTATGGCATATAGTTTGCTCTTCTTATGGCATATATTTATGCCGTTATCTGAAGGTTTTGCTCTTCTTATGGCATATATTTTTGATACTCTTTAAATAATTAGATATTTTTGAAATCGGAATGTCCTTCAAAAAGTAAAAAGGATTATACTTTTCTTAATATATATTTGAAATATAATTATCACCATTCTTTCAAAAGAAAATCATAAAAACTCACTCACGCACGTACATTCGAATACACGCAGGTACGCACGCGAGTCGAATGTGCATGCGTGAGTGAGTTTTTATGATTTTCAACACATGCGCGCATGCAGGCACACAAGCAAACACCTACGCATTCCGTTTCTACCCGTGCAAGCACGCACCAACTCTGGCACGTACAGGGCGGGCTGTGTATACCGCACTATAATTTATTAAGCGTGAATTTAAAAAAATAAAATAACTCTTAATCTGAATTTTAAGTAAAATAGCTTTTTACTATGGACATAGGATTGTATAAGGTAATCTCGGACTAGCCGCAGAATAATTGTTTGAATGTTTGTTCAAGATTATGGACAAATTAATTTTAGTCCTTTTTTGTAATTTAACTATAAGGATGACTTTAATAAGACAAACTGATTTAGTTGTTATAAATTGAACATTATCATGGGCTGTCTTGAGAGTGCTAAGGATTTGTCTTGATAAGAGTGTTTAAGGAGCTATCTCATTATCATAATTGCATTTTTGCCCTAAACTTTTCCATGCTATTTACTCGGAAAATTAATATTCTGTTATTATTTCTATACGATACACGCGTCCTTTTTCAAATTTAATGAGCACTTGGCCGATTCATTTTTTTTAAATTCTGTGAAATTTATTTTGAAAAAATATTTATTAGACCTAGTCGAAAATTAATAGAATAAAAGTAAATAATTAAAAATTTAATACTTTTACACGTACATGCCAGATTTATTTCGAAGGCCTTGAAACGGGCATAAAGTCTAGACGATGTTTTACACCGTTCTCCTTACTTGATAACTATTTAGTTTCTAGTCAACAATTTAATAATGTCAAAGTTACTATTCGGCGTTACGCCTATTTTACCCAAAGTTATATAATTATCTGAAAATACAACTAGATTATAAAATAAATATGATTCAGTTATTTACGATACGTATTTAATGTAATGCTATGCACCTTATACAAAATTAATAGTTGCAAAATGTTTTGTACCAGTAATAAAATTTCTTCCAGTAATTCCGTAATTAAAACATTAACCTTCAGTTATTCAGTTAAATTTTTAGTTATATTATTTTTATTATTTACGATAATTTTGAATTTTTCGCTTTTTTTATTGGTTTTTTTCCATTAATAAATTTATGTTATAATTAGTATTTGCACCTTTACCCCTATGGTTAACTGCCCAAAATTGTCTTCATAACGATTAATTTATTAACTCTAACCAAATATATATAATAATGAAGCAGTGAAAGAAAAAAGTCGGAACATTTAAAAAGGTTTTCTAATAAGTTAGAGAAAAGAAAACAATTATTTTTTTTTTACTTGTTGCATCAGTTTATTTGCGAATACAATATATAAGAACTATTGGATGTATTTTTATGATGTTTTCAATCATAAATGTTATAAATTATGTCTAAAATAAATGAAACGAACTATGTCTGAACGAATTAACATAAACATATTACCTTCTTACATATTATCTTTTTACGTATTATCTTGATATTACTTTATAAATTTGAAAGAAATGTGTTTTTGTTTGTTTCTACTTACATCACATAAAAGATATTGCATTTATTTTCATGTTATATTCACTTGTGTACAGTCAAGGAAATAAAATTAGATACGCATTATACAGACTACGTGGAAAATGTACGCTTATGGAAAGGAAAGGCTTATTGTATATTATATAAAATTTATTTTATATAATATTATTGAAATGTATATTATATTTAATCTATTGCATGTATTTTGGTGTTATTTTATTATGCACAGCTAAGTAAGTGAAATAAAGTACCTAATTTCTTGATATTACGTGAAAAAGTGACAAAAATGTTCTGTTTTCAGATTGTTTTTGCGTATATTACGAAAAAATCATTGGATGTATTTTGATAATATTTTCAATTTACCTTAAGAAATCGAGATATAATGTCTTTTTTCTGATTGTTCCAACACAAACCACGTAAAAATTGTTGATACCAATTGAGTAAAGTTTCTATTGTTTTATTACTTAAAGTCAAAGAAAAAAGTTAATATCAATTTTATTTAATATGCATATGTGTTTATTTTTTTTTTAATAAAAACCTTGCCCATATTACAGCTTAGAGACATTACATTCGAGTTAATGGCAACTATTTTATGGATAAAACACATACGCAAAACAATTTTTTAAATAAAAATTGTAGATAACTAAAAAATAAGGAAACAACCGTGAACCATCCATACATTCCACTGTTTTGTACTTTAAAGTTGCAAATGTAACAAGAGAACTAGTCGATACTGAAAAGTCCCTCCAATATGAAATTAAGCAAATTAACCATGCGGATAGACTGGAATCGCAAGCGGATGTGGTACTCGCACGTTGCATGTTAAATAATGAGTTCCTTTGTACTTGCATATATATCCATTATAAAAGATGAAGCTAACCACAAAACTGAAAGTTTGCTTATGTAACCTGTAAGAATTTGAATAAATCCCGGGCTAGATACAGATCTCCTCTTACTTATGTCCCGCAATACCCAAAATGGAAAGCAAGCTGTACATGTATGGGTGGTAGTCGCAGATTTGAAAATATAATATAGAAAGGGATTGAAGCGTTTTCAAATTTTCTATATGTAAACGTAAATTACCTCATATGGAGACCAATTAAATGAATTCGTTCCCAATTTGCTACGCACGAGAGTGATATACCGAGCTTTAATGTAGTTTATGTACATTATTAAATAAATTAATATTAAAGAAATTAATTAACCTTAAATTAATTATTTAAAAATTAATTAATATCTATATCTAATTACTGTGATGTGTTTCAGCATTGACAACTGTCACTAACAATTTAGTAATTAAAGATATTCATGAGGGTTAAACGACGTTAGTTAAGAAATAAATAACTTTGTAACCGGCAAAATTCTATGAATTCTGGCTGCGATAAAATATTTTTTTGGTTTGATTATTTACTAATTGTTTGTAAAAGTTAATTTGCCGAAAATATTGTCGGAATATATGTGAGAATAATTTCTCTAATTAACTGAATCTCTCGTGACAGAAATCTATATACACTACTATTAAAATAGTGATGATAAAAATAATTAATAGTGATACTCGTAAGAAACAAAAACAAATTATGTCTTAAAAAAATATTGACTCACAATAAACAAATTACATTCTGATGTGATAGAACATTTCCCAACAATACGATAGTGTAAAATTTCCGTTCAGTTATAAGTAGAGATATCTAATGGTAATGCCGATGCATAATAATTTCACAAAGATACAAATAATTTACGAAAAACGAGGGTTAAGATCAATGTTGCCGGAAATGGAACTGTTTCTTTCAACGATTCAATCATAAATTTGTACCTTAAAATTTTCGAAAAGAAGATACCAAATGTAACCTGAAGAACATTTAAAAAAGGCACAAACATACCGAGTATAATAAATTTTGGAGAAATATGGTAAAAGGTATAAAATACATGTTACTAGAAATTGGAAATTCAGTACATACTTAGAGGATATTATTATTAATTCACTTGATATCACTGAAAATAAAAATATAAGCAAAGCAAAAAACAGCCTTTGACAACAAATGGCAAATCTCTTATCTTCGGAAAATTTTTAAATTTTTCCATATGGTGAAAAATACGATCATTTCCAGTATCAAAATATATATAAAGTTGTTGCCGTTGTTATAGTTATGTTGTCGGTTAACAGCTTGGAATCGGTCCAGTGTATTTTTTTTCTGATAATTTTACTTATAATTCGTCGTGTTATATAAATTAAAATATTCTTATATGGGGCCAAGAAAATTTATTTGATCTCAGTAATTTATTGTTCGAATCGCGTAAAACATAAATAAACTGTATTCTAAATGTCTTGAGAAATTATTTACGGATAAAATCAGCTTCATTCCCGTGGTAGTCCAACAGAAAAATCAACTTGCACTTTGTGTTTAGACAAATTACTATATATAAATAATCTGAAAAACATCCTGAATATTTTCTTCCATAAATATTTCATTACTATAGTATTTTAAAATACTGAAAACACAAAAAAATGGATGATGATAATTTATTTTCTCCACAGTTTTTACAGTTAAATATAAACTCTGAAAGTGTTTCAAGCAATTGATTTTATTTTAAAAATACAAATGAGTCGATAGAAAGAACCTATTAACGTGGCTCACTAGAACGAAAAAATCGAGTTTTTCCTTTTTTTGTTACCCCAACTGAAAAATGGAAGCATTATGGGAACGCCTCTGCCAGTTCTTCTGTAACAGATAATTTTCTCAGATATTATACAACATAGTTACTTCGAATTCGATATAGTAGCAGGTCTTATTAACGCACATATTACGAACGAGTTAATTTTTTCCATACTACTCATGTAAAAATGAAATAGGAAGTAAAGAAATGGTAATTTTTTTTATTTCATATATGATTTTAACGGGCCTGTTACGAGGAATACAAAAAGCTCTTTCATACTTTTGAATTAAATGTCCAAAAAGATGTTTTAAAAAAATATACGCAATATTAAAATCTCGGCACCTTACCTCTACTAACCCTTACCACCTTAAATGAAAGTGGTAAAATGTGACTATCAAGTTACAGGTTGTATATCATATATGTCATAATATTTATCAATTACCCCATATCTTATAATTTTTAAATATGTGAAAGATATATAATTCGCAAAAATCTTCACAACAAAAGATCACAACACTTTCAAAGATGGTTCAGGAATGGTGGACTTTTCCAAAATGGTTCAGAATTGTTGAGAATTGAATACTCGGTCTGAAGCAGAGGATTACCTAATAGCCACGTCTTTTGTTACTTTATTGCAAGTATTTATATATATATATATATATATATATATATATATATATATATATATATATATATATATATATATATATATATACATATATGTGTATGTGTGTGTGTGTATAAATACACAAACATATATATGTTGATTTGCGTGTGTACGTGCGAATACGTATATCTGCGTGGGTGTGCGTGTACACGTGTGTCAACACTACTTCACATTCATGTAAAATTCCAGATAACAACGGTGATTCAATGGAAAAATCTAGCTGGAAAATGACAGAATACTATTTGAAACCCATTATCCACACATTTAAATATCAGCTGATAAAACATCACAACAAAAAATAAAAAACTAACAATTATAAATGAATGTAAGTTGTGACTAAATTATCTAAGCGAATAATAAATTTCCATTAGCAGTTCAGTTGACAAAAAAATTAATATTACAATTTTAGTCTTAAAAATTTTGGTCCATGTAGTTGCAGTAGATGTCTGCAGTTCTGTTGACAAAAAAATTAACATTACAATTTTAGTCTTAAAAATTTGGTCCTATACAAGCCAAAATTCTAAAAGCAGGTTTTTTGGCTTCCATTACCATTCTTTACCCTAAATTAATCACACTTTTTAACATATTTTCCAAGTACAGAATTCACTCTCCTACAATTATATTAATAGATTAATTACGTTTACATCGAAGCATGAGGTATCTACGTGACTATTTATATTTTGTGATAGCAACGAAATAATTCAATCAATTATAATAGCATAAAACCGGAAAAAAATAAGTTCTATAAAACCGGTATAATATCCCAAGTAACAGGTTATACGACTTTATAACCGAAACAAATTGACTCCAACAATATTTAAATTTGTAACCTGAAAAAATATATACATATTGCCAAAACATGTTGAGTGTGGTATCACCATAACGAGCATGTTTACAGGATTCTAAAAGTAAATAATACTTTATGTATTTATTATAGGGTAGAAAGGAGAAACACTAAATAGTAAATATGCAAGTAATAAATAAAATGTAAGTTCTCCGTGTGGGCCTTTACTATTTCAGACCAAAAATTAGGCTTCAAAAATTAATGTATTAATAATAATAAATAATAAACACCCTCTAGAGAATACAAGCTCGTATACATAGCTTTAGCAACTTATTACAGTTTCAATCCTAGGAATATTATGCTAGTTTTGGCTATATATTAACCGTTTTGAATTTGAGAATTTGAATAGCAATGATAAAATATAGATATGGCTGTGTCAAAGAAAACTAAATATGGGACCAACGATATAAAACAACCACTTCAGAAATGTAAAAAAATTTTTTTTTTTTACTCAATTTTTTTAATTCATTTTTTATAGCCACGCGGATCCTCAAATTAGATTTAAATCTGTAAAGTTCTATAGCTCGACCTAAAAATGTCATTAAAATTTAAAGGAAATATATTTTTTGAATATGGTATATTATGCATGAGCATTTGGATCAGTTTGCTATCACACCTCTCAAATGTGATGCAAATTTTAACAAATTAATATAAATTTTCTATTCTTGATATAAACGTGTTTTTAAATTTTGCAATTATGTGTTTTATTTTGTATTAAGAATCTTTTAGTTCATTGCAAAGATTTTTCTGCCAACTAAATAAAGAAATCGTCTCATTCCTCTTAAAGATAGTTTGCATTTGGTTGTTTTGGAATAAAATAAATAATTTATAGGGGTAAAACCCAACGAGTGTTTTTTGTTTATTTTTATTTTACGCACTACTATTATTAAGGTATGAAAAGTTTATATTCCCTTTATAATTCTATAATTGTTGTACTTGAATATCGTGGTACTATTGAATTTGTTTTAACATACTAGCTGCATGTAATTTAGAAAAAAGTCAAGAAAGGAAATTTTACTATTTCTGAAGTGGCGGTATCATTAAATTAAATAACACTTAAATTTTTAACGTTTTTCAAGTATGGTATCAAACTAACAAACTTTAAACCCTTCGTTATAATCTAAATACATATTTCTTGAAATATAACTTTGAATATAATAAGAAATAGATTTTTACCAAGGATAAAATAACTAAGATAATTTATAATGTTCCTAAAGCATGCGCTGAGACGAATGACAGTTTGTAAAATTGACTCACAAAATAAGCATTGTTAAATGAATATCAGTCATTATTTTTTCAAAAATATTTTCAATGCACAGGGTACAAAGACGTTCGTTGTTTTCCTACTTTTAATTGTAATATATACTCACTATCGTTCTTTTTATAGTAATCACTTTTTAATTTGACTACGTCAAACCAAATCAAATTGGAAGTCTAGGGTAGGTTTTGCATTTTATACAACCACTCAACTATAGGATGTAATTTATCATTCGACATTAATAATAAATTAACAACAAATTATTTTGCCAACGAGAAAATTGTTACCCACGATTGCGTATGCGTGGATTAATAAAATATGGACGCGTGAATAAATAAAATAGCACCATATTTAGGAGCTAATCAATAGAATTAATAAAATATCCATAAATTCCTATTATTTATATTCCTAATATTTTAAAACACTTTTTAAGCAACCCTTTAGCGGATATAGCGACAATAAAAAATTATAAAAACATTTGAACTAAAGTTGACGTTTGTCATGATTACTACCCATTCGCAATGTTAAAATTGTGAAAAAAAAACTAATTAAATGTTATTTAGAAGAAAATATTGCCACCAACAAACAAGTAAACACATCTACTTGGGGCGCGTGCACCTCATTGAACGCGCGATGTCGCGAGGGGGAAGGGCGGTATGATAACTAACCAGCTGATCGTAAAATCGCATAAAGTTCTGAATGTCCTAAAGCTAAATTTTTCCATTAAAATACAATTAAGTAGCTCGTATCGTGGTTAATAAAGTTCAGACTTTTCCCTGCAACAAAAACAAATTATAAATTATAACAAAGAAAAAAGAAAGTTACATGGTATTATTTTTTTTTCTCTTGCATTGAATTTCGGTTAATTACTTTTTAGGGTTCCCTATCCAAAGAGTGCCAACGGGACCCTATTATTAAGCCTCTGCCATTCGTCTCTCTGTCTAAAAGCTATACCTTTTCAACAGTAATAGATATATGAAATTTCCCCAGAATACTATTCAGCTTGGCCTTTATCACGACAAATCATCCAAAGTAATAAACACATCATAAAGTCAACACTCAAAGCATATACCCATACAAGAAACTTCGAAAAAAAAGGTGTTGTGGTACGGATCCCTTAGTGCGCAAGTCCCAATGATACTTGGATAATTTTTAAAATTTTTATGTTTATCTTTATAATTTTTTATAATTTTTTTTATTATCTGCTGTACATGAGTTAAAATTAAAATTTGAAAAGGGTGACAAATATAAATTGCACAATTAACAAACGAAATAAATAAAAATTGTTACAATGACACTTCAGTACTCCTCTGTTATAGTTTCTTATTTTTTGTATTTGCGGAGAAATGAGCAATTAATAATTAATTTTTCGATAAAATGAATATAAAGTATTTCAGGCCTATTTAAAAAAACTAGAATCAACTTATTTACAATAGATTAAATATTTACAAAAGATCAGGTATTTACAATGATTTAATGACCTATGTACTAAAATGTATAACTCTCCTATCGGTATTTTAGCAGCTATTCTAAATGCATGGCATTTTGCTCCATGCACAAAACAAGCACGTCACTGAATGTTTTCTTTCACACGTATTTATAGTCATTCTGTCACCTTTCACTGTGTCAAATGCTTTAGTTCGTCTACACTTTGCGTCTTTTTTCTTCTGTTTCACTACTAACCACTTTATCTCCGACCTCAAATAAAATTCTACAGGTGTCAAATCGAGACAAAACCAACAATTGTCAAATACACCATTAAGGTACTTCCGTATGACAATTATGTACTGAGCCGGACAATTGTCGTTTTGGTAATACATGCCAGCAAGGTACGCTAAGAGTACTTCATCCAAGAGCTCCGGAGCTACATTCCGCGGCGTATTTAGGTATGTACCACCCTTTAAGTTGTCTTCATTAAAGACCGGTCAGACGATGACGTCATTGATGAACCCAACCCAAAAACACTGACGCTGAACATTATTTGGTGGGAATGTTTCTTTATCTGGTGAGGATTGTTATAAGTCTAGCAGTGTTCATTGTTTATGTTCTTTATGTTATGTGGACTCATCCGTTTACAGAATATTCACACCGGGATTATACAATAACCATCGATACAGTGTAAGACGTGGTTCTAGGTCGAACTCGTATAACGCTTGAGCACGCCGGTAATGGAAGGGGTGTAAACTCTCGCAGTTCATCTACTTCGGAACGTAGTACTAGTACCGACTAGGTGCTACCCTCGTACTGCCGCACGACCGGATATCAAAACATTGAAACACGTTTTTTTCAACATCGGTGTGATATCTTGGCCCACCTGACCCTTGTGCGTGTCGAGGTTCTTCAAATTAGCCGAAATCAGTCAACCTCTGTGTTGTACTTAAAAACGTTTGACGTAATGGTATTTGAGGGTTGAAGATACCGCAATTACGCAACATTTGAAGATGTTGAGGCTTTGAATATCAACCGTGTAATTTCAACATATTCGGTTCGAGTATTGATAATTACGATTTGCCATTGTGACAGGAACACTCTCTCCGGAGTGAAAAATCACGTCGATCACGAAGCGTGTCGGTAAATCAACTAAAAATTGAATTTTCTTTTTAAACGCGAACGCAGAAAGATAATCAGTGCGGTCAGGATCACGTCATTATTATCCGATCTAATTACCGAGTTGCTTATTTTTGGGAAACCACGTGGACGAAAATCCTACTGGTTAATTGTTACCAAGTGGGATCGTGTCGAAATGCTTCTGAGTTTGATGCGTAAAACTTAAACACAGGTTGATTATTTTCGGATTTTATGCTCTTTGTTTAAATTTCGTCGCCATACATTGTGTTTGATAATTATTTTAACGTTACTAACGGATGATATTCCTGATAAATAAGTAAAAGAGTGAAAATCTTTTCATTTTCTTTTCATATATATA